>PVIA01004369.1:0-140111 GCA_004024845.1 Tonatia bakeri
CCTACCTGCTGGGAAGCTGAGCCTCCAGCCCTGATCAAGGTTTGCTCAGGGTCTGCGTAGGGTTGGGCCTAGCCTGGAAGCGGGGCGAGGTCTGAAGAGCAGGTATCCTCTCTCTGCTCAGAGTAACTATACTTCCTCCCTCAGGTGGAATTACTGAAGCAGGAGGTGAAGGAAAAAGAGGCTGACTTTCTGGCCCAGGAAGCACAGCTGCTAGAGGAACTAGAGGCATCTCGAGTCACAGAGCAGCAGCTGCGAGCTTCCTTGTGGGCCCAGGAAGCCAAGGCAGCCCAGCTGCAGCTGCGGCTGCGCAGCACGGAGAGCCAGCTGGAGGCACTGGCTGCAGAACAGCAGCCTGGGCACCGTGCTCAGGCACAGCTAGCCACCCTCTATTCTGTCCTGCAGCAGGCTCTGGGGTCTGTCTGTGAGAGCAGGCCTGAGCTGAGTGGCGGGGGAGACTCCACTCCCTCCCTCTGGGGCCCTGAGCCAGGTGAGACAGCCACCCAAGAGCTCGGTCCTTTGGGCCCAAGTCAGGCCTAGCTCCCAGGGAAGAAGGTGGGGGAATGAAGTTCCTTAGCAAGCATCAGGGCCAAGGCCACAGACTCTGGAATCAATCCAGTCAGCTCTGGAACCCTGCAGCTCTGCCATTTGCTAGACTGTATGTCCTTGGGCAAGTTGCCTGTCCCTTCTGAACTTGATGTTTTCAACTATAAAATGAAGATGTTAAATGTACCTACCTCTCAGGATTTTTTTTCCAAGGAGTTAGTGAGATTACAGAGGTAAAATGGCTCACACGGTTCCTGGCACTTATTAAATGCCTAACAAATGACAGCTAGCGTTACCTGGTGCCCACCGCAGCGCCTGGCACGTAGGCATGCAGAAAGTGCATGATGAGTGAGCTACTTAGAGGGGCTTCCTTGAGGAGAGGAGGGATCAGTGGGAAGGCCAAGGCCATGTCTGGGGAGGTGTGGCTGTTTCCTTCCACAGTGCGGCCCAGTCAGGAGGTGTTTCCTCATTTGTCCAGACCAGAACGGAGCGAGGGTCCTCTGTAAGACAGGGCCCCTCCTGACGGCTCTCTCGGCTGAGGCGGTGGCGTCTGCCCTCCACAAGCTCCACCAAGACCTGTGGAAGACTCGGCAGGCCCGGGTACGTCTCCCTGCTCTCCTCCCTGGACCTCCTCACCTCCCCAGGCAAGACTCGTGCAGCAGATTGACCGGTCTGCTTCCTGAGATCAGGCTGGGATGAGTTCCACCTTGGTCACTTACTCCCTGGCCACCAGGAAGCAAGCATTTGGTTTCCTGGGCCTTGGTTCTGGCAGTAAAGTGGGACAAATCGTGCCTGTGTCACAGGGCTGTGCGCACGGGATCGGTGAGGGAGTTCCATGAGCCCTGTAAACGCAGAAACCCTGTACAGATGTATGGTATTGTTTTGCAGTGTTGTCCTGTCAACCATGATTTATTCTGGGTGCCAAGACTTTGAAGAAAAAAACAAGAAATTGAGATCCCTGAGATTTGAGGTTGCCCTTTGTAGGAACATTCTAAGCCTAAGGCTGAACTAAATGTCCTGCAAATTCCACCTCACAGGAAACCTGTATCAGCCAATAAAAATGAGTGCCACTATATGCCAGCCATGAGCTGGGGACACAAGATGCAGAAAGACCTGATCTCTGCCCTCAAGAAGGCTCATGCCATGGCTGAGGAGCCAAACTTCATTCTAAGATAAAGCAGAACCGGCAGAATGAACTGGATCAGTAACAGATGTATATGATAATAGGAGGAAGGGGCAGTACATTCTGACTTGAGGAAGGTCAGAAGGAGGGAGAAGTGGCCTCTGAGCTACGCTCTGAAGTAGGAGTTTAGGGAGAGGAGCTGTGACCCTGAGCAGACGTTAGCAGGAGTTCTGTTCCAAATGACATGAATGGGACAGAAGGGGAGTCTAGGCTCCAGTCAGCAGGAGCAGAGCTTACCATCACTTCAGGAGGCCAAGTACACACGCGTTCCAAGGTAAATAACCCAGGAGTTAGGGAGAAGATCCTGGTGGCGGACCCACCAGGAAGAGGGTTTGGGCCCTGCACTGGGATAGCTTTGTGGGGGAAGGAGGAACTTGAGCTTAACCATGCCCTTTCTTCCCAGGATGATCTGAGGGATCAGGCACAGAAGCTGGAACAGCGTCTCGCTGACAGAGAGGCTGAGAAGAGCCAGGTCCATGCAGAGCTGCAGGATCTGCAGAGACAACTCTCCCAGAACCAGGAAGGTGAGAAGCTCAAGGCAGGCAGGGGGCTTTGGAGGGAGCAGAGAGGAAAGGCAGGAAGCCCAGAAGGGGCAGGGACGGGCCTAGCAGACACTGCTTGCCCAGAACTGAGGAGGTACCTACAGGACAGGTATCTCCAAAGGGGTGATGACCCCATGAACTACTTTTTAGCTTCATGTGGCCTTTGAGGGCCTGCCTGGCTGAGGGAGTTAGGAGAAACAGATTTGAAGAAGTAAGAAGTTGCTGGCTAGGCTTCCGTTTTCTCTGTCTGCAGATTTAAAAGCTGGCAGCCCAGGGCCAGGGCTGTGAGGACATTATAAAATTCTTTATCTTTTGTCGTGTATCCATGTTACTTCTTTTTGTCATCTTCAACGATGTCCTCAAAAATTATTAACCTTCAGCAGCAGGATTATGGCCTGTCTGGGAGCTAGCAGGAGCGGAATCTGGAGAGAACACACCTGTGCCACAGCCAAGGGCTCAAGAGGGTGGGGTTACTTGGGAGGAAAAGCAGCGGGGAGGGTCCTGGGGCTCCAGGCTCTACTGTGGAAGAGAAGAGGACAGCCTGGGGAGTGGGTCTGGACTTTGAAAGTGTCCCAGGGGCTCTCCCTGGGAGCCACCCTCATAGAGCTGGGTTCTGGTGCCTTTTGCAGAAATGGTGGGGGTGCAGGGCAGCCCGCAGAGCAAGCCTGGTCTCTAGGAACCTCGTGAAATCATAGAGCTGGTGACTGGCAAGGATCTCCGACGTGTTAGCTCAGCCCAGTCTGGAATCCAGGGCTGAGGACCTGTGTGATCAGGACGAGGAGCTGCTGGGGTGGGGGTGGTGAGTTATGGGGCAGTGCCGGAGCTGGGCAGCAGGTACAGACACGAGTCTGGAAGCAGCCAGGAGCCCAGACAAGTGGGAGCAGCTGGCAGATGGGTGATGTCTCTGAAACTGGATATAATTCTCTCCTTGGCCTTGAACCCTTTGCTTATGTTCCCCATCTTCCATCTGCCTCCCTCTTTTCTTTCTCCCACAACCATGGGCCTTGCTCCGCTACCTCCCTCTTCCCAAAGAGAAATCCAAGTGGGAGGAAAAGCAGAAGTCCCTGGAGTCTGAGCTGATGGAACTGCACGAAACTGCGGCATCCTTACAGAGCCGCCTGCGGCGAGCAGAGCTGCAGGGGATGGAAGCCCAGGTATGGTGGTCCTGGCTTGGGAGAAGGGGTTGCTTCAGGAGTGGTCCCTCAGGCCCCAGGCTCTAGCTCCCATGCCCATTTTGGTCTGTGGTCCTACCGCATCCATATGCAGTGCCCAACTTCCTTCAGCAGTGTCTATTTCTCTAGCTGTCCACACATCCCCAAGGGCCATTATCAAGGCCCTAGTGAATCCTCCTTCAGTTACTTTTCTGAATTGAGGTTGAAATTTTTGCCCCTTGCCCTCAAAGCCCAGAGACTGGGATGGCTCATTTGCACCAGGCTTTTTCCTCTGGCATGGTAGAGCCCTGGGACACGGTTAGGGATGTTCTTTCATTAGCTTAAGTGGAATGCATGAGTTCTTTTGGTCCAAGTCCCTGGCAATACTGGTGCTGCAAAGCAAGGGAAGGAAGGACCTGTGTCACAGTGATGGTGTCAAGGAAGTGTTGTCCAAGGTAGCTGTGCATCTTGTTTTCCAGAATGAGCGAGAGCTACTTCAGGCAGCCAAGGAGAACCTGACGGCCCAAGTGCAGCATCTGCAAGCATCTGTCGCAGAAGCCAGGGCTCAGGCGAGTGCCGCCGGGGTCCTGGAAGAAGACCTGCGAACTGCTCGCTCAGCCCTGAAACTGAAAAATGAGGAGGTGGAGAGTGAGCGCGAGAGAGCCCAGGCTCTGCAGGAGCAGGGCGAGCTGAAGGTGGCCCAGGGGAAGGCTCTGCAGGAGAATCTGGCTATCTTGGCCCAGGCCCTCTCCGAAAGAGATGGGGAAGTGGAGGCTTTGCAGGAAAGGATCCAGGAACTGGAGAAGCAGCGGGAAATGCAAAAGGCGGCTTTGGAATTGCTGTCTCTGGACCTAAAGAAGAGGAACCAAGAGGTGGATCTGCAACAGGAACAGATTCAGGAGCTGGAGAGGTGCAGATCTGTCTTGGAGCATCTGCCCATGGCCGTCCAGGAGCGAGAGCAGAAGCTGACTGTGCAGAGGGAACAGATCAGAGAGCTCGAGAAGGATCAAGAGACGCAGAGGAATGTCTTGGAGCATCGGCTTCTAGAACTCGAGAAGAAGGACCAACTGATCAAATCCCAGGAAGAACAGATTCAGGATCTGAAGAAGCAGCTGGTCACGCTGGAGTGCCTGGCCCTGGAACTAGAGGAAAACCATCACAAAATGGAGTGCCAGCAAAAGGCGATTGAGGAGCTGGAGGGCCAGAGGGAAATGCAGAGGGTGGCTCTGACCCACCTTACCCTGGACCTAGAAGAAAGGAGCCAGGAACTGCAGGTGCACAGCAGCCAGATCCAGGAGCTGGAGAGCCACAGCAGCCTTCTGGCAAGGGAGCTGCAGGAGAAGGACCAGGAGGTGAAGTCCCAGAGAGAACAGATTGAGGAGCTGCAGAGGCAGAAGGAGCGTCTGACCCAGGACCTCCAGAGGAGGGACCAGGAGACGGTGCTGCAGAAGGAGAGGATTCAGGTCCTAGAAGATCAGAGGACACTGCAGACCAAGCTCCTCGAGGAGGACCTGGAACAGATCAAGCTGTCCTTGAGAGAGCGAGGCCGGGAGCTGACCTCTCAGAGGCAGCTGGTGCAGGAGCGGGCAGAGGAGGGGAAGGGCCAGAATAAATCACAGCGAGCGAGCCTGGAGCACCTGAAGCTGATCCTGCGTGATAAGGAGAAGGAGGTGGAATGCCAGCAGGAGCGTATCCAGGAACTTCAGGAGCACAAGGGCCAGCTGGAGCAGCAGCTCCAGGGCCTCCACAGGAAGGTGGGTGAGACCAGCCTACTCCTGACCCAGCGAGAGCAGGAGATCGTGGTCCTGCGGCAGCACTTGCAGGAAGCCAGGGAACAGGGGGAGCTGAGAGAGCAGTCACTCCAGAGTCAGCTAGAAGAGGCCCAGAGAGCCCTGGCCCAGAGGGGCCAGGAGCTGGAGGCCCTGCAGCAGCGGCGGCGGCAGGCCCAGGAGCAGGAGGAGAGCGTGAAGGAAGAGGCAAGCGCCCTGCAGAGAGCTCTGGAACAGGCCCACGTGACACTGAAAGAGCGGCAGGGAGAGCTTGAGGACCACAAGGAACATGTGCGGAGGCTCCAGGAAGAGTTGGAAATGGAGGGACGGCAGGTGCAGGCCCTGGAGGAGGTGCTGGGAGACCTGAGGGCAGAGTCTCGGGAGCAGGAGCAGGCTCTGTTGGCCCTGCAGCAGCAGCTTGCGGAGCGGGAGCAGGAACACGAGACGGAGGCCAGGGCCCTGCAGGACAGCTGGCTGCGGGCGAAGGCGATGCTCAAGGAGCAGGACCAGGAGCTGGAGGTCCTGCGGGTGGAGAGCCAGTCCTCCCAGCAGCGGGAGGAGACTGCCCAGGGCCAGGCAGGGGCTCTGCAGGAGGCCCTCAGCCAGGCTCAGGCTGCCCTGCAGGAGAAAGAGCAGCATCTCCTTCGGCAGGCAGAACTGAGCCGCAGCCTGGAGGCCAGCACCTCTACCCTGCAGGCTGCCCTGGACTCCTGCCAGGCACAAGCCCGGCAGCTGGAGGAGGTCCTGAGGAAGCGGGAAGGTGAGATCCAGGACCGGGACCTCCGGCACCAGGCGGCCGTGCAGGAGCTGCAGCAGGCACTTGCACAGAGGGACGAGGAGCTGAGATGTCACAAAAAGCAGAGGCAGCTACTGGAGAAGTCTCTGGCCCAGAGGCTCCGAGAGGATGTGACCCAAGAGACGCAGAACCTGGGGTCAGAGAGAGAAGAGGAAGAGTTGAGGGGGCTCCGTGAGAGCCTCAGGCAGCTCCAGCTGACTCTAGCACAAAGGGAAGAGGAGATCCTGGAGCTAAGGGAGCAAAGGAAGAATCTGGAGGACTCAACCCACAGCCGCAAAGCCCCCCCAACAGAGGCGCCCTCCACAAAGTTGGACTCTGCGGGCCCCAGGCTGCAGCAGGAGCTGGAGCGACTGCAGACAGCTCTGAGGCAGACGGAGGCCAGGGAGATCGAGTGGAGGGAGAAAGCGCAGGACTTGGCGCTGTCCCTGGCCCAGAGCAAGGCCAGTGTCAGCAGTCTGCAGGAGGTGGCCATGTTCCTCCAAGCCTCTGTGCTAGAGCGGGACTCAGAGCAGCAGAGGCTGCAGGTGAGGCACTCGGTGGGTCGTCAGGAGCGGTGGGCAGAGCCGTGTGGGGCTGAACTCAGGGGCTGCCTGCCACCCTGCACTTGGGGCCCCTCGGAGTGTGGGAGAGCTGAGATCACAGGCACCTCAATGTGAGTGGAATCCAGGTCACTATGCCAGTCTGTGGGGGTGCAAAGAGAACAGGACACCCACAGTCCCTGCCCTCATAGAGCTTCCAGTCTAGTGGATAAGCAAGTAGAACGCAGCGCCTAATTGTAATCAGTGCCTCACTGGGGGACTTTCGTGCGCTCTGAGCATACTAGAGGGACACCCGACTTTTCCTGGGGGTGAGTCCCAAACTGCTTCCTGGTAAAAGTGGTGTTTAAGGTTAGATCAGAAGGGACCAGCGAGGAACTAGCCAAGCACAGGACAGGGAGGCACCTTCTGGGTAAGACGAAGAACATGGAGCACCTGTGTAGGGAATTCAGGCTCCTGGAACAATGAGGAGTTGGCAAGAGAGGACTGCAGGGGCCTGATCGTTTAGGGCCTGTAAGTCAAGTTAACGAGGTGGACAACCAGTGGGAAGTGGATGAAGGGTTCAGGGCAGGGGAGGGACACCATCAGACACACGGTTCGGGAAGGTCACTCAGGCTGCTGTGGGGAGCAGCAGTAGACCTGGGAGCACCAGCTATAAGCCTATGCTAGATGGCAGGGGAGGGTGGAGACCGGAGGGGGAAAACGCAGTTGGAGGCACATCGTGGGTGGCGGACCCAGGTGATCACGGGACATCAGATAGGTGATTGGCTAAGAGGCTGGGGAGTAGAGAAAGGACAGAAAGAAACCAGACCCCAGGTTTCTGCTCACTGAGATGCAGAAAGGCAGGTTTGGGGGAGAGGAGTGCAATGATGGGTTTGGCTTGGAAATGGAGCGCGGTGCCTGTGGGCCACACACGGGGAGATGTCCAGTGGGCGGGTCTGCAGAGTGCTCTGGAGCTAAAAGATGCGACCGAGACCAGAGAGGCTTTGGAGTCATGGGCAGTCGGGAATGAGTGGGCTCCTCAGTGGGATGACGAGTGAGGAAGGAAGTGGACCTGAAGGTGTAACATTTAACCTCAAGGTCAGGGCCATGGCTTAGTCATCTCTGCACCCCTAGCACTGAGCACAAAGCCCGCACAGAGCAGGCAGTCAGGAAAACTCGGCCAGCTGTTGGACCAAGGGAGGCACCATCTCTCTTGCCAAGAGGAACCAAGCCCATTTTTCCTGGGAGATAAACTCTGCATCCTTGTGCTGAGCCCAGAGAACCCCTTTATCATCTCAGACCCACAGCTCCACAGGGACTGGGCTTCTGGGAGCCCCCAGTGCTCTGCTCTGGTTAAAGGGCAACGTGCAGAGAAGGGTTACGTTTATGAACTTTGGAGTCAAGTTCCTGGGTTTGCAATATCCAGTTCTGCAGTTTGTTAGCTGTGTGACCCTAGGTAAGTGC
The DNA here is from genome assembly GCA_004024845.1 of Tonatia bakeri. Lineage (NCBI taxonomy): Eukaryota > Metazoa > Chordata > Mammalia > Chiroptera > Phyllostomidae > Tonatia > Tonatia bakeri. The sequence continues at coordinate 7,967 of PVIA01004369.1, forward strand.
CTTCACTTCTCTGACGGTTGGCTTTCTCATGGGTAAGAATGATGGTACCAGCCCCAGAGTGCTGTTTTGTGTACGAAATGAGACAGTACGTACGAAGCGCATAGGAAGGAAGCATTCAGTAAGTGAAACAAGGCCGTTCTTATAGACACGGAAAGAGTAAGGTGCACAGCTGGGCCGGAGGGCACGTGCCGCTCACGCTGCTGGGTTATGCGCAGCGCTCGCTCAGTGCGGCTCCAGGCAGGGCCTCCCGCCTCGCCCGCTCGAGGGTCGCCTTTCAGGTGCAGCCCTTCCTCGAGGTGGTGGTGCCATTTTTTATTTTAAGCTTTTTACGTCCCAGGCATTGTTACTGTCACTCCTCCACAACAAGCCCAAAGAGTAGGAACTGCCATTATCTTCATTTTATAGTCGAGGAATGACAGTTCAGAGAGGCTGAATAACTCGTCCAAGGTCATACAGCCAGGGAATGGCAGAAGCAGAACTAGATCCCAGCCGGCTTTTCACTGTGACGCTCTTCCTCTCTCTCCGCAGCAGCCTCCCCCAGCGTGTGCACGCTCACCTTGTCTCTCTCCATGCCCATTACTGTTGGTGAAACACAGGGGCCTGGAGCAGGTCTGGCACTAGGGTCATTTATCTAAAGGGGTGTAACTCCAAAGGTTTGACCTCCGCTTCATGGAGCATGTAGTCATTTGACAAATGAGGAAACGGGTTTGGAGAGAGCTCGTTTCCTGACCGAAGTCGTCCGGCCAGTAAGTGATGACGTAGTGCCGGGTCCCTGTGGCTCCCAAGTCCAAGTTCTCGCCTCAGCACTCCATGTTATCGCTTAGCATAGGGCAGGTCTAAAACAAGACAGGTTCAGCCCTAGCCTGCTGTATATCCTTGGGCAGATCCCTCTCTGCTCCTGTGTTTTATCCATCTAAAAAGTGGAGGTTCTGCACTGGAAGAGCTCAGCGGCTCCAGGACACAAAGATTATACCCTTGTTGAGAGCCCTGAACTGAGGATGGAGGGTGGAATGAAGCTGGATGTGAGGTTGCCATGACGTGATTCTGTTCCACACCCTGATGCCCCAGGATGAGCTGCAGCTCACCAGACAGGCTCTGGAGAAGGAGCAGCTCCACAGCCCGGGCCCAGCCAGCGGAGCAGAACTGGGGCCCAAAGGAGAGGTGGGTGTACTGCTGGGGGAGGTGAGTGGGGCCCTGGTGGGAACCAATGGCCCAAGGGGGACCTCCTGCCTGGGGGCTTGTCTTCTTCTCTTGGGAACTGTATCTTGAATCCCAGACCTGCTGGTTTGGTCCCTTTACCCCTGTACCTGTACCTGTTCCCTACCTGGCTATGAGCTTGCCCAGGTGAGATTCACAGCCCTCTCCCACAGGTCTCAGGAGTGGAGGGTGAGCCTAGGGCTGGGATGGAGGAGAAGCAGCCATGGGCACAAAGGCTCGAGCAGCTGCAGCAGGTGGTGGCACAGCTGGAGGTGGACCGGAGCAGGCTGCAGCGCCACAATGTCCAGCTGCGGGCCGCCTTGGAGCAGGTAACCTCCGTCCTCAGCTCCCTCCTTCGGGGTCCAGTGGGCACGATCCCTACTTCTGGTGCAGTCCCCAGAGCTGGGGCTGGTAAGCTGCAGCCCGAGGGCCAAATTCAGCTGCTGCCTACTTCTGAAAATAAAGTTCTGTGGGAACACAGTCATGCCCAATCATTCACAAATTGTCTATGGCTGCTTGCAGGCTGCAGTAATGGAGCTGAGTAGTTGCAACAGAGATCAAGCGGCCTGCAAAGCCCAAATACCACAGAAGTGTTTGCTGACCCTTGCTCCAAAGGCCTGAGAGGCCGGCCCTGCCTCTGCGGCCCAGAGCACTTCCCCGTGCTCAGGGTTGTCCCAGCGCGTGCTCCTTGCAACCAGGAGTTTAGCTTCCCAGGACTGCTGGCCCCTTACACGCAAATCCACACACGCACTGGCCTTCTCTTGAAAAAGGGGGCTCTGCACTAGTCCCAGCGCCAAGCCACACCCTGACTTCTCACTTGTATCCTGGCAGGTGGAGCGAGAGCGGAGGAAGCTGAAGAGGGATTTCCTGCGCGCCTCGCGGACAGTGGACAGCGAAGCCACAGCATCGTCGCCCACACCTCAGGTTTACCACTTTTCATTGACTGCAATGTCAGGAAAGCCCATCCCCAGCCACCAGAAAGAGCCCTCTGGCAGTGCATATCCAAGGCTGCCCTTTCAAGGGGCGACAGCTACTTCCAGCAATCCAGAGAGCCCCTCCTGACCGGGTTCTGCCCCAGCCAGCCCTGCTCAGTCTGTCCCGGACCCAGGAAGGAAGCCCGACATCTGGGGGCAGGTGGAGTCAAGGCCAGCAGGCTGCATTCTGAGGAACTCTGCCTTCACTGAGGTCTAATCTTCCTGCTCCCAGAGCTGAGCTTGGTAGTGGCTTTGCAGACTGCAGACCTCATCGCCCCTTGAAATACTGAATTTGCAAGATTAGTGTTCGTGTTATTTCCTGGGGCCAGAGTCCCTTTTGGGGGTAAGGAGTTTGGGCAGGATTTCCCAAACCAGTACGCTTTTAGCTGAGTTGTGCCCATTGGTAGACAGCCCGAGCCCCTGGTGGGCAGAGACCGTTTCTGTTGGCTGCGCATCTCCCAGCTTTCCACCCCCTCCTTCCGTAAGAGCTTCCCAATGGCAGGCACCTGGTCTTGCTTCCCGTCTGCACCACAGCTCAGGGCCAGCACAGAGCAGTGCGTGGTACGCTCCTCTGCGTGAAAAAGTGCCTCCCACCACACTGCCACCCACGACCTTCGGAAGCTGAGCGTTAGGTCCCCTCAGGCCTCACCCGCTGGGCTGGTTTGGGCCTCTCCCTGCCCTGGGGCCGGGGTGCACCATAGCACTCAGGCTGAGTTCAGACACTTCGGACCCACAGCCCTTGCCCTGGGCCCCAGGATGGGGGCAAGCCAGCTGAGGGTGCCCACAGAACCCCCAAGGTGGGAAGGTGTCTTCCAACAAGAATGGCATCTGTCTTCCACAGAATGGAAGAGGACAGAAGGGCTCCTCAGAGGCCAAGCACGTGGCTGAACTGCAGAAAGAGGTACATTCTAGAAGGATCTGTTTTCTAAGCCCCCTTTCCCTCCCTTGCACTCAGGCAACCGGCTTTACGTCCGCGGTGTGCTTGGCCTGTTATGAACCTTCTGCAGGGAGAGTGGAAACGGTTCCCACCTCAGAGAACTTCAGTCTCCATGAGAGACCAAAAGCCCAGTTCTAACTCGCCTTCCCACATGGACAGGGTGGGAGTGGGGAAGAAAGCGTGTTCCCGGCCCCACACCTCCAGGTTCCTACCCAGGGAGGGAGAGGGTGGGGAAGAGGACTGAGGAGCAGAGGAGTCCAGCAGCACAGACTAGAGCGAGCGGGAGTCTCCGGGCCTCCTCTGCCCTCCCTGCACCCTCACAGGCAGGGCTGTGGCCAGCACGCTGGGCAGAGCAGCCCGGCCCCAGGCCCGCCGAGGTCCTCAGAGCTCAGGTCGAGCTGCCACACTCAGAGAAACTGTGCAGAACGCCTTCTTGCCTCTTAGGCCTCACCAAAGGTCCCCCTGTCTTTCAAGGCCCAGGAATAAAAAGAGCTGTGAAATGTTTACTTCTGAGCCTGTTTTAGAAATCTGTAGTCACTGCTGGCAGTGCCTGACTGTAGAGCCAGACCTAAGCTATTCCTCTGAATTCATACAACAGTCCCTGAGACAGGGCCCGGATTAGGACGAGGCGAGAGCGGCACCTTGGGAGCAGAACTTGGGAGGCCGTAGCTGGCATCCTGGAGTGCCTCCTTAAATCTTGCACCCTAGGAGCCTCTCTTGCCCCACCCTAGTCCTGTGTGCACCCTGAGCTCCCAGTACTTCACCTCCTGGCAGTCTCAGTGTGCCCTTCTGAGAGCTTGGGGGAAGGTTAGTCGGGGATTCTCAACCCTGGCTGCACGTCAGAGCCACCTCAGGGGCTTTGAAAAAAACACTGGTGCCCAGGCTTCGCCCCAGTGTAACAAAGTCAGAATATTTGTCAAAACCTTCCAAAAAGGACACAATGGAACTTTCTGCAGTGATTAAAATATTCTGTATATTGACTGGGATAGCAGTTATATCATTACGTGGGTACGTACCATACATTGTCGAATTCACCAAGACATGCACTCAGAACCTTGGCATTTTTACATGTGAATTATCCCCCAATGAAGGTGAGGAATAGTTTTGTTGTTCAAGCTCCCTACTTGAGTCTCCTGTGCAGCCAGGGTTGACGATCACTGGATTCTGTGATTCCCAGGGGCCCCTCCCCGAAACGCTGTAAAGTCTGTTCCTGAGGCACATAGTTGGGATAAAGTTGGTTCCAATGCTGGTCTGGCAGCCACGGGAGCAGAGCAGGAAGAGTTGGGGCAGCTTCAGGACCCTCACCTGCTCGCTCTGTCTCGGTTTTCCTGCCCACCAGGTGGCCCTGCTGAGAGCCCAGCTGGCCTTGGAGCGGAAGCAGAAGCAGGACTATATCGCTCGCTCGGTCCAGACCAGCCGCGAGCTGGCGGGCCTGCACCACAGCCTCTCCCACTCCCTTCTCGCAGTGGCCCAGGCCCCTGAGGCCACTGTCTTGGAGGCTGAGACCCGCAAGCTGGACGAGTCTCTAACTCAAAGTCTGACATCCCCGGGGCCAATCCTGCTATGCTCCAGCCCCAGCCCCAGCGCTTCACAGGCCACCTCCAGGTAGCAGCCGTAGCCAGGGCAGGATGCAGGCCAGCCTGGGGGCACACAGATGGACTGATGGCTGTGGAGTGGGTCGCGGCTCCTCCACACAGCTGCAGGTTTGCCAAAGGAAAGGTCCAGCTCTGCTATCCAGCCTGGGAGCCCCGGGTCAGCTGGCGTTCCTGAGATGAGAGGAGGAGCCCTGGGAGGCTGGGGGAAGGCCCCAACTAGCGTGGGAATGAGGCACAGAGCTCCTGCCCTCAAGCCTCCAGAGTCACCCAGAGGGGTGCCTGGCCCCGGCCAAGGGGCATGAACTGCCTGTCGCCTAGAATTGTTATCCCAGCCCTTTTTCACCTTCCCTTCAACAATAAACCTTGGTTCTTTGCATCAGCTTCTGTTGCCATCTCCACCTGTGTTGCTGGGCGGTAGCGGCACCAAGGGCATCTGAAGGAAGGCTTTGCCAGAGATTCCTTTCAGGGGGCATGAATTTGTCATCTGCCTGCACTCTGACAGAGAAGGATTCCAGAAGGTGCAAAGGAAAGCCCTGTCGGCAAGGAGCTGGAATCCGACTGCCAAGGACGGACAGACACTGTCAAGTCCGACAGTTCCATGTGTGGATGAGAAGGGTTGCAGGAATTCCAGGCGCTGAGGAAGGAAGGCCTGAGCCGGAGAGAGGTTGGGAGGGGCGCCCAGCACACTGGGGAGAAGGGAGGTCTGCCCTCGGCGGAGTGCTGGGCAGAGGCCGGGTGGGCCGGGAGGGAAATTAGAGAGAGCCTTGGGATCTAGGTCTGGACTCCTGGATAAGGAGGAGCCCTTGTCTGTCCTCTGCTTAAAACATATCCTGGGGCTTCAAAGACACTGAGTTCACCTGTGGCTAGTCAGTCTCTGAAATTCAGAAGGTCGGTCTGGTCTCATTCCCCATCTGCTCTGGGTGAATGTCCATGGGGTGTCCCTTCCTGGGCATAGCAGCTGGAGCCAACTCCGGTCCCCTGTGGTCCAACCAGGTGTCACGCTGGTAAGGAGCACAGGCAGGGGTGGCGCCTGTCACTTACAGACGGCCCCAGTGGAGGCAGTCTGTACTGACATCTGCACTTCACAGGCTTAAGACCTGTCATTGGCAGCTTCCTCAAAACCTAAAAGAGAACAGTTTTCTTTAAAGAAGCAGGGCATGACCTTCCTTGGGTGCTCCAGCCATAATCAGGAATTCCTCTTACCTGAGTCCGAGGACAGAGCCAAGGCCCAGCTCAGAATGTGAGGATGAGAGTAGCACCCCACACACCCAGACCTACTTACTTGGGGCTGAGGCCCCATCGTGTCCCGTTGCACCATGCAGAGTGGGACTAGAGCTGTCCACAGCTGCTGGAGTTCTGTTCCCCAGACCCATGCGTGGGGCTGAGCCCCTGACACTTAGTAAAAAGATAGTTCAGACCCCCCCCCAGAGCTAGCTCTGGGGCCCCGGAGATGCTGGCCTGGTTCCTGCCTCTGGTCAGATTCTCCATGGCCCCAAACCCTCACCTGGCCTTCTCTATGCTAGGACTTCAGGGACAGACAAGACTCCTCCTGGTTCCTTCTTTGACCTCCCACTCGAGTTTTGTAGCTTCGAGGCTGACTGAGGGACACTGTTTTTCACCTTGGAGTTTTTCTCAGAACTGTTATTGATAGGTCATAAGCCAAGACCTTAAGCCTCTCATACCTAGTGGGAGCAAGGGAGAGAGCTTCCAGCAGATGAAAGGTATTTTAGAGGGAGGGATGCAACTCAGAGCCCAGGACCTCTGGAGACAGGGGGTCCCCAACTCCATCAGGAGCTCAGGACCCACCCGGGAGCTCCAGTCAAACCAGGTAGACACCCTGCCGGCGGAGGCAGGCTCTGCAGAGGTGCCTGGTAAGCAGCCTCAGAGCCTCTTGCTCTGGGGCCAGCAGCAGAGCCTCCAAAAGTACCTGTGGAGGTGGGGATACCTCTACCACAAAAGCACCAAGGCGATGTTCAGCCAACGTTCAACGTTCAGCAATGTTCACCAAGACTTTGCATGCGGGTGTCATCTCAGCCCCTGGGACAGGTCCCTTATCAGGAAGCTGGTTGGTTTTAGTTTGGTTTTAGGATAGATGACCCTTCAGCTGCGCTCTCTCCCCCCGCCACACACAATACCTCACCTCCTACCTTTGGACCCGTTAACCACCTACTTGCTTCCAGAGCTGAGGAAAGGAGTAGCTGAGCTCCCTGCAAACATTCAGGCCTGAAGAGCAGGGGCAACGGTGGGCTGGGGCAGGGAGGAGGTGGAAGCAAGGGCTGTTGGCACACTCCACGCAATGATACCCCTCTGTGGATGCGGGCATAGTGGGGTGGGGGTAGGCCTGGCTCTGCTCACCACACTTGGGCCCTGGGGCCTTGGAATGTACTCCGTCTACCCTACTGGGGCCAGAGTTTGCCTAGACCCCGAAGGAAGTGCAGATGGGAAGTGAGGCTTCTCCAGAGAAGAAAGGACTGTGCTCCCTAGCCCTGCGGATCTCACTCAGTTCATTTACATCAGCAGCCTTTGTTACCAATGTCACCAGCTCTTTAGATGCCTTCATAGGGTCTGAAGCTCAACACCAGTGGGAGGAGGGCTTGGAGGTAAAACGTTGAGTGGGACCAGGGTCAGCAGAGGGAGGCAAGGCCCTGCTGAGGCCCGATGGTATTCTCTGAGCGTGGTGCTCGCTGTTTCCAGCGCTGGTCATTGGTGTGAGGCAGGGAGAGGGATGAGAATTACTGTTCAGACTGGGTTCTGCTTTAATTACTGGTAGTTGTGGAGGTGAGGGGGCGGGGAGGCCCTTGCTCAGCACCTGCGAAGCTGCACATTGCTCCTACCCCTCCTGTCTTGCTTCTTGCCGTCGTCTCTCCAGTGTCTGAATACACCAGCCCTGTGGGTCAGATCCAAGAGTCTCAGGCTTGCTGCTGGCCGAGAGTAGTCTCCCATTCTAGCTGGCTGCTTTCCCCACCCTTTACTATTGCATTAGAACTCCACGAGTCATGCCTTTGGACGCCACTCTCTCCCCTAAGTAAGGGCCCAGCAGCTTACCGCCCACCCCAAATAGCGAAGCTTTGTGGATGAGACAGGATGGGCTGGTTGCTGCCCACTGCCCCTAATCTAGCTTTTCATTCATGTGGCAAATACTCATTAAACCTGTGTGTCATGATGCCCCACCACAGGCACTGAAAGGGGTAGTTCGTCTTTAGGGAGACAGCGCCTGGACACAGGCACCAGCAGAATGCCCTGAATGCCCAGAGCAGATGCACTGCGCTCAGGATGAGGCCAGGGAAAGCATCACAGAACATCTTAGAGGAAGAGGGGGCTTGAGGGCCCTTCTAAAGTGTTTGTCCAGCCAATTGGATGTCCTGGGTGCATAGAGTCCAGGGTGGACCTGCGTGTCCTGGGAACAATGGCTGGCTCTTGGAGTTGTACCAGCTAGCATCGTTCAGGTTAAACCTTTCTGATCGACCAAAGAACAAAAACATCAGGCACAGGCGAGCATCAAAGCCGTTCACAACCTAGAACCCCTCATGGCTCCGTTCCTGTCCTAAGGGCAAGTGGCAAGCTGACTGAAGCACCAAGCGCTGGGGAAAGCAGGAAGCTGCAGCCACAGACTCTACTGCATCTCACGGCCCTGGGAGCCTCCTCACTTTCTCAGCCCTCCTCACCGCTCCTTCCAACACTCCACCTCTTGTCTCCACGGCTACCTGCTGTACTGTACAGGGCACTCTGCTGAGGAGGCTGAGAGGAGGGAGGGGAAGGGTGGCATCTGGTTTGTCCTGTGACCTCCCTGGAGAAAGGGTGAATGCCCAATGGGGTCCTTCATGCCAGCCCCATTATATCAGGGACCCTGCCAACACAAGTCACAGTGTGAGTTCCTGTATGTTGGCTTTGTGGATTAGACCGCCTTCACCTTGGCACTCAGCCCAGGGTCCAGCTGGTAAGGGAGGACTTGGAAATCAAGTGTAATGAAGACAAGAGTGAAAAGGGCAAGAATATGTGCCAAGGCTGATGTGGTGGCTTTAAGAGGAGTGCCATCTAGTCCCAGTGCAGGGCTGCTAAGCATGAAGCAGAGGGGAAAGGAAGAGACTTCAGTCCCTCTTGAGAAAAGAATCTACACGAAAACTTTGTAATGTGATTAAAAGTAAATATCTACCCAACCAAACTTTTTCTGGTCGATGTTCTTTTTATTTATTTCAAATGAAACAATTGCATCCACATAGTTTAAAAATTAAATAGAAAAAAAGGCAGCGTGGGCTGCGAACCAGACATCGCAGGTTCGATTCCCAGTCAGGGCACATGCCTAGGTTGCAGGCCATGTCCCCCAGCAACCGCACACAGATGTTTCTCTCTCTCTCTCTCTCTCTCTCTCTCTCCTTCCCTTCCCTCTCTAAAAATAAATAAATAAAATCTTGAAAAAAAAAAAAGAAAAGAAAAAAAGGCAGCAATTTCCCACCCCATTCTTTTCCAACCTCTCTCCAGGGGCAACCATTTTTTTAACTGTCTTTATAGTGGCTGACTTCATTCCTCTGAATAATGTGTGTATAAAGCCATAGTGGGTTCAGCATCTGGGACAAGGTGGTGCCAGGTAGCTTCACTGGCCACACGTCTGGGGCTTCTTGGAATCTGGCTCCTGGCCCGACAGCAAGTCCACCTTAGTGCCCTGGGGGAGGTGGTGAATGGGCTCTCAGCTGTAAGAGGGGTATTTGCATTTTGTTAGGTTGTATGTGTTTGTTGGATGTAGTAGGTATTTGTTTTGGATATAATTAACTGTGGCTGTTTGGTTACCTCGAACTACTGTTTCCACCAAGAAGGCAGGGCAAATGCTCCCCCTCCAGCTGATGGACTAAGTCCCCTCCAGTGACTTGTTTTTCTTTCTCTTTGAGTATCATTATGGTATCAAGGATTTTTGTATATTCACTGTGATTCTATCATGATAAATGATACTTGTGATTCTCAAAGTGTCCCATGTTTAATGTTCAAGTTGGCCTTGTATTTTTCTTGTCCAGACCTGGAATCTTTTAGTGGAAAAAAATATTTAGAAAATAAAATATGAGTTCCAGGATTGATCATTGTTACTGGGATGTTATGATATTTAGACTGTTTAGATAACAGAAAGTATTCTTTGAAAATTAAGTTCAAGGTGGTGATGGTTGCACAACAATATGAATCTTCAGAACTATGCAATTTAACATGGTTCAGACTTCCGGCCAAGATGGAGGCATAGGTAGACACACTGTGCCTCCTCACACAACCAAGATAGGGACAACAACAATTTAGAAATAGAATAACAACCAGAACTGACAGAAAATTGAACTGTATGGAAGTCGGACAACCAAGAAGTTAAAATAGACACGTTCATCCAGACCGGTAGGAGGGGCAGAGTTGGGCTGCCAGGCAAGGATCATGGTGTGGAGAGCAGAGAGTGTTGGGACCGGGCGCATGAGGCATCCGGGGTGCGCAAGACCGCAGCGGCAGCCGAGGGGTGGCAACCAGCAGACCCAGCGAGGAGGCGATTGTGAAGCAAGACACTGCATGCGACCCAGGATCCTGTGCTGGAAAATAGAGCTGGGGGCACTGATTGAAAACACCTGTGGGGGTTGAAGCACAGGGAGAGACTCCCAGCCTCACAGGAGAGGTCCTTGGAAAATCCCACGGGGTGTACAAGCCCACCCACACGGGATTTGGCACCAGAGGGACCCAGTTTGCTCTGGGGAAGCAGTGGAAGGGACTGAGGTCCCACGGAGAGTGGAGCAAGTGCCATTGTTCCCTCTCGAGTCCCACCCCCACATAAAACATCACAACCCAGTGACCGGGGTGCCCCCGACCCAGTGAACACCTAAGGCTCCACCCCTCATACGTAACAGGTGCGACCAGACCAAAGAAAAAAAAAAGATGGTTCAAACAGAATTGAAAGCCCCAGAACCACTACTTTTAAGCAACCGAGAGTAGCCAACCTATCAGATGCACAGTTCAAAGCACTGGTGATCAGGATGCTCACAGAATTGGTTGATTTTGGCCACAAATTAGATGAAAAAATGAAGGCTACACTAAGTGAAATGAAGAAAAATGCACAGGGAACCAATAGTGATGGAAAGAAAACGGTCTCACATCAATGGAGTAGGCCAGAAGGAAGAAAAAAACATACAACGAGAAAAAAATGAAGAAATAAGAATTCAAAAAAATGAGGAGAGGCTTAGGAACCTCCAGGACATCTTTAAACGTTCCAACATCCAAATTATAGGGATACCAGAAGGGGAAGAGGAAGAGCAACAAGTGGAAAAGTTACTTCAACAAATAATAAAGGAGAAATTCCTCATTCTGGCAAAGGAAATAGACTTCCAAGAAGTCCAGGAAGCTCAGAGAGTCCCAAAGAGGTTGGACCCAAGAAGGAACACACCAAGGCACATCATCATTACATTAGCCAAGGTAAAAATGAAGGAGAGAATTCTAGAAGCAGCAAGAGATAAGGACACAGTAACCTACAAAGGAGTTCCCATCAGACTGTCAGCTGATTTCTCAAAAGAGACCTTGCAGGCAAGAAGGGAATGGAAAGAAGTATTCCAAGTCATGAAAGGCAAGGACCTGCATCCAACATTGCTCTATCCAGCAAAGCTTTCATTTAGAATGGAAGGGCAGATCAAGTGCTTCTCAGATAAGGTCAAGTTAAAGGAGTTCATCATCACCAAGCCCTTATTTTATGAAATGTTAAAGGGACCTATCCAAGAAAAAGAAGATAATAAAACATGTATAGTAAAACAACAGCAAACTCACAATTATTAACAACCACACCTAAAACAAAAACAAAAAGAAACCAAGCAAACAACTAGGACAGGAACAGAACCACAGAAATGGAGATCACATGGAGGGTTAGCAACAGGGGAGTGGGAGGAGGAGAGAGGGGGAAGAAAAGGTACAGAGAATAAGTAGCATAGATGGTAGGTAGAAAATAGACAGGGGTAGGTCAAGAATAGTATGGGAAATGTAGAAGCTAAAGAATTTATGACACATGGACATGAACTAAAGTGGGGGGATGGGGGTGGGAGAGGGTGTGCAGGGTGGAGGGGAATGAAGGGGAGGGTAATGGGACAACTGTAATAACATAATCAATAAAATATATTTTAAAAAATAAAATGGTTCAGAATCCCTGACTGGTGTAGTTCAGTGGATTGAGTGTGAGCCTGCAAACCAAAGGACCAAAGGGTTGCCAGTTCAGTCCCCAGTCAGGGCACATGCCTGGGTTGCAGTGCGCACAGGAGGCAACCACACATTGATATTTCTCTCCCTTTCTCTCTCTTCCCCCTCTGTCTAAAAATAAATAAATAAAATCTAAAAAAACCCCTTATTTGAATGAATGAATGAATGAATGAATGAATGAATGAATGAATAAAATGGTTCATATGGCTAGAGCAACTCACTTTGGCTGATGTGGCTCAGTGGACTGAATGCCAGGCTGTGAACCAAAGGGTCACTGGTGCAATTCCCAGTCAGGGCACATGCCTGGGTTGCAGGCCAGGTCCCCAGTAGGGGGCACATGAGAAGCAACTACACATTGTTTCTCTCCCTCACTTTCTCCCTCCCCCTCTGTCTAAAAATAAATAAAGTCTTTTAAAAAATGGCTAGAGCAACTCATCTGAAAATTCATATGAAACCACAAACAATCCCAAATAGCCAAAGAAATCTTGAAAATGGGAGATAGCCTATGTCCTGATTTCTAGCTATACTACAAAGCTATAATAATCAAAACAGTATGGTGATATCATAAAAACATATATAGATCACTGGAATAGAGTAGAATGCCCAGAAATAAATCTTTACTTATATGGTCAATTAATCTTCAATAAAGGAGATAAGAATATACAATAGGACACCATTTTCAATAAGCGGTGTTAGGAAAACTGGACAGATACATACAAAACAGAAAGAAAGAAAGACCATAGTTTTATAGTTTTATTATATTATATGCAAAAAAAATCTCCAAATGGATTAAAGACTAAAAGTCAGGTCTGAAACCATAAAACTCCTAAAATAAAACATGGGCAGTAAATTCTTTTACATCAGTCTTAGAAATATCTTTTTGGCTATGTCTCTTTGGGCAACAGCAACAAAAACAAAAATAATGGGACTGTTTCAGACTAAAAGTTTTTTTACAGCAAGGGAAACCACCAACAAAACAAAAAGACAACCTACTGAATGGGAAAAGCTATCTGACAAGGGATTAATATCCAAATATGTAAGGAATGACATACCAAAAAAACAAATGATCCAGTTTAAAAATGGGCAGAAGAGCTGAATAAACATTTCTTTTTTTTTTAAGATTTTTTAAAAAGATTTTATTTATTTATTTTTAGAGAGAGGGGAAGGGAGGGAGAAAGAGTGTGAAAGAAACATCAATTGGTTGCCTCTCACACACCCCCAGCTGGGCAACACAGACATATGTCCTGACTGGGAATTGAACCTACAACCTTCTGGTTCACAGGCTGGAGCTCAATCCACTGAGCCACACCAGCCAGAGCTAAATAAACATTTCTCAAAGAAAACATAGAGATGGCAATAGGCAAATGAAACGATGTTCAACATCTCTATCAGAGAAATGCAAATCTAAACCACCATATCATCTCACGCATGTCAGGCAATCATCAGAAGATCAAACAAGAGCTGATGAGGGTGCAGACGGAGCAAAGGGAATGCTCACACAATGTCGGTGGAATTGCAAGTTGGTGCAGCCACTATGGAAAACTATATGGAGATTCCTCAAAAAGTTAAAAATAGATCTGCCACATGACCCAGTGATACCACTTCTGGGTACTCCTCTGTAGAAAACGAAAACACTAATTCAAAAAGATATATGCACGCCTATGGTCATTGCAGCATTACTTACAATAGCCAAGATATGGAAGCAACCTCAGTGTCCATCAACAGATGAGTGGATAGAAAAGATGTGGTGTGTATGTAATGGATTACTACTTAGCAATGAAAAAGGACGAAATCTTCCCTTTGTGAAAACATGGATGGACCAGACCTAGAGGGTATTAGGTTATGTGAAATAGATCAGAGAAAGATGAATACATGATTTCACTTATATGTGGAATCTAAAAATAAACAAAACAGACAGACCCATAGACAGACAGTGAGCTGATGAATGCCGAAGAAGAGGGGAAGATGGGTTACAAGTAACTAAAATGGTTAAAATGGTAAATTTTATGTATACTTTACCACAGTAAGAATATTTTTAAAGTCGAGTTAATACTAATATTTCCAGTTTGAAGTTACTGTCACAGGGTTTTTACTGTGCCTATTTGATTGTGTATTCGGTTCCTAGTGGTATTAGTGTAGTTACTTATTTACTTTATTTCATGATATGTATTATGTAGTTGCAAAAATAATACCAATATTGTAAAAAATCTACTGAGTGAAATTAAAAATGTCTTAGTAGTTCTTTCTGCCCACAGAATTATCTCATACGAAGGATACACAGCATACTGAGTTCTAGGAGAACTCAAAATAGTGTTTTCTCTGGTGGTTATGCTATCAATCTGATACCCTGTTAGGTCCATTTGATTTGTCTTCAGCCTTAGGGATTGCTTCTTCCCCTTGTTCATATAATTTTGTTTTGTGATTTGGTCAACGTATACACAGATCACATGGTGATATGTCTGCCGGTGAGAAGCTGGAACAGAATGTGCACGCCCTCTAAGGCCTCGGGAATCCGATGGGACAAAGCAGCTAGTGTTTTATTCGGGAGCAGAGTGGTCCCCACCCAGGGTCCTCCTGAAGCCCCGGCGCCTCTCTGATGCTCCAAGGCCCCCGTGACTGCCCGTCAGCCTCCTGCAGCCTCCAGTGGCTGAACAGGCTGGGAGCCAGTTCAGCTGTAGATAGCAACCTTCCCCTCGCACTGCAGGTGAGAGATGATCTCGCTCTCACTTTCGAAACTGTGCATGTCACTTGTGAACCGATATTGATCATCCCAGTAATGGGACCACTTCAGGCAGTTGTCTGTTCCAAAACCAAACAAAGATACCTGGGCGATAGGACAAAACAGGAGAGGGCCATGGGGTGACAAGCTAGATCCGGCCCTGCATCCATGCCCACCTACCTTTCTTTCAGCAAATGCTCATTGAACAGCGAGTGTGACAGGCATCTTCTTGGAGATGGGGCGGGGGGGGGGGGAACAGAGCTCCCCTTCTCCAGGGAAGACAGACTCTGAACACACAGACTGACCCCAGAGCCCAGAAAAGCGAGCATCAGCTGACAGCTCCTCCTTATACTGGAGGGAGAGAGAGGATTCCCCAGGGAGACAAGAGAAGGGTATCCCGGGCAGAGGGATCAGTAAGTGAGAAGGCACAGGCAGCTGGTGCGTTTGGGGCATGCCAACAAGCCCAGCATGTGAGCCTGGGGGAGAGGGGGGAGAGGAAGAGTCAAATCATGCAGGGTCTTAAAAGCCAGGCAGAAAACTTTAGATTTAACCTAAAGTCCCTAAGAAAAATGGACATTATTATTTTTTTTTTAGCGGTAGAAGGATGAAAGTCTGTGAGTTGCCCAAACTGTCTTACCTGGTCACAGGTGTGCAAGGCATAAAGCAAAGCCACGAACCCCAAAGACGGAAAATAGTCGTTTCCTTCCAATGGCTGTAAGTTCAGCCAACGTTCTTGCACGTACTTGAGAAAGGTGAGGCTGATGATGGAGACCTGGGCAAAATGGAGGAATGCCGACCTGCAGTCCCCCTCGTGGCTGCCTTCAGCCGCAGTGTCCTCCTACTCCTTCCCTTTCTGCCTTCTGGGTTCCTCACCTTGTCTTCGCTCTGACCGCTTCCACGGGGGAACTGGGGTATTTGAAATCTAGAAAAGGATCGGGAGGGGGTAGTTTCAGAGTCATCGACACAGCAGTCCCATGCCTGGGGGGTGCCCAAGTATCCAGCAAGGGTCTCTCTGGAGTCCCCACTGTCACCCCCAACAAGGCCCCCCTTGCCGCCACACCCGGGGTTCCTCGGCTCCCAGATGAAATCCTGATCCTCCAGTATGGTCATGAACCAGTCCAGACCAGACGCATTCAAAGGGAGCAGCAGCAGTTGGGCGCCAGGATCCCAAGTGCTGGCCATGTCGGAGTACATGATGCGCATGGTGGTAACGTTCCCCACATCCATCTCAAAGCCTTGGACAGGGGCTTGGTTCATCCTGGGGAGGAGGGCAGGATGGACTTTGGGGGAGGAGGAGGATTAGGCCCGACCGTCCTGGTCCCCTCCTCTTACCCTCACCGACCTGAGGACCACGTCATGCTGGTTGATCGTGGAGCCAAGGCCAGAACCCCAAAGCGACCTTGAGTTTCCCACCACTGCACAGGTCAGGCAGCTGGACCCCCCACGGCCTAGGAGGGGACTGGGAGACATTTTAATTGGCTGCTGCTTCTGCTTCCCAAACTCCTTCTCTGACTTCATGCCCTGAAGTTCACAGCACAGGAGGGAGGAATTTAAGGGCTCCTTCTAGATCCCCACAGCCTGTGAAAGAAGGTTCGAGCCTGGGCCACGAAGGGGGGACGGCCAGGGCCTGGGGGCAAAGACAGGGGTCGGACCACGACCGAGACTGTGCACTGACCAGCCACAGTATCAGAGCATCGGAGGACATGGGCTCTTCTGGCAGCAGGGGCTCGATGGCCCTCTCAAAGCGTCTGTCAAACCAGTCAGAGTCGCCCGCAGTGTGGAGGCAGGCGGAGCACTTGCGGGTCTCAGAGGAACACATGCACTTTCTGAAAGTGTCACTTGGGCATTTGCAGGTCCTTGGGCGCACTGGGGCCCTTTCACTGAGGTCATTCTGACTGGACTCCCAGCCCAGGAAGAAGGCCATCAAGCACAACATAAGCACACAGGCGGCTACCAGACTCAGCCTCCGGTACTGAGCCTTCATCTCTGGTGCCAACGACGCTGGGACCTCAGGAGACAGAAGATTGGCTCTGCAACCTGGTCGGGAAGGAGGAGGGGCTGGGATCAACGGAGATCCCCAGCGGCCGTCCTGGCTCCCCTCCCTGCCCCAGCCCTTCACCCCGCACGTCCCCGTGCCATCTCACCTCTTGCCTCCCCAGCCACCTGCCAACCCCTAACAGAGACTCTGCTAAGGTCTGAGGCTTGGTGCTGAAAGGACAGGAGAGGTGACACTTGTGTCCTGTGGTCTCCTAGGGGAGGCGGAGGCCCAGAGAGGTCTTTCAGGCCAGCCCAGTTACGTCAGGGACCTCATCACAGAGGCCACATTGTGACCTCCTCTGTGTAGGCTATTGGCACGGCAGCCTCCACTCTGGCATTCAGCCCGGAGCCAGCCAACGAGGGAGGCCTGGAGGTCCCTGTCAAGGGGGCAGGAGGGCGAGGAGGGAGCCACTGCGGGGCAAGTCTGGTGTGCGTGCGCGGGAGACATCACAGGGAAACGAAGGGCTGCCTGGAACCTCTTGGGTCAGAGAGAATTTATCATATTTGTATATTCAACCCTTAGAACCTCTCAGGGGTTGAGTTTCTTTTCTTTTTGAAAATTATGACCAAGGTAAATACATGAAAATAATCCCCCTCCCCCAAAAAATCATATCGTCTGGAAAAGTTTTTAATGAGAAGCGGCAGCCTGCTCTCCTTCACTCCTCCTTCCCTAAGGCGTCTCCCTCCCGGCCCTTGTGGCTGGCGTTTGCTTCCACATCTCTAAGCTCTCACACCACTATGTCACGCGGTGTGGTATAGACTACCTGCCCTATGTGGTCATTATGCTTAGTGACAGTCACTCGGTCACCTTGTGGACCCTAACCTGTATTTTCCAGCTTGTCACTTCAAGACAAGGCCTCTCTTTCATTTTTTTCAGTCCTCACCTGAGGACATATTCACTGATTCATCAGTGTGAGAAGAACATTGATTGGTGGCCTCCTGTATGTGCCCTAATCTAGGTGCCTGCCCTGACCGGGGATCAAACCCTAAACCTTTTTGGTGTACAGGACAATGCTCTAAGTGTGCCACCCGGCCAGGGCAAGACAAGGCTTCTTGAAGCCCTTTCTCTAAAATGAGGGGATTGTGTCGATATACTTCCATTTGTTGTTTCCTCTTCACATTTCCCACTGTGGGTATTTTGAACTTTGATGTCATCGAGGATAACATTTACATTCTGTTATGAAGTCATCCTGTCGCATGAAGTGTTCAGGTGCCCAATGAGATAATAAGTGAGTCTCTGTCATCTTCAACACAGATTTTCGTGGGTATCAGCACATAGAAGGGTGTTGCAGGGGCGGGGCGGGGGGGAGAATTCTATGTGGGGAAATATTTAGACCAGGCATGGTCTAAAGATATCTTACACATACATTGAATGGAAATAAATGACATTGCCATACCTAACTATAAGACAACCTGAAAAATGTTGTGTTTCCTTGGGGGGAAAAAGATGGGTTTGCTTAACATCCAGCCAGTCTCTGCTCTGTTACCCTCCCTGCTTCCACACTAGCCTTATTCTAAGCCTATTCTCAATATTAATTCTTGTTCAAAATAGATCAAACTTGCTAGCTGGTGACTTCTGAGTATTTTTTCAAGTTATATTTGTTTTTAACTTCCAATTGAGTTAATGTCAACATGTAATAAACTTTTTGACAAATGAGGATATTGTTACATTTTTCTGCAAAATGAACCATTTTAATGGGTTGGGTTTGTTTTTTCTTCAAGCTCTTAATATAATTCATTCCCTGGTTTCCCCTCAAAAATATTAGGTTACTTTTAAAAATCATATCGTTCGTCTATAAAATTAAAATAGCTTTGCACAGTCCTGACTAGTGTGGCTGGCGTGTTGGCTGGGAGTCATCCTACAAAGCAAAAAAGTCTGCGAGTTTGATTCCTGGTCAGGTAGGCCTGGTCTCTGGTTGGGAGAGTTCAACAGGCAACTGACTGATGTCTCTCTCCCTCTTTTTCTCCTTCCCTTCCCCTCTTTCTAAAAACAAGTAAATATTTTTTTAATTAAAAATAAAAATTAAAGTAAAAAATGTTCTCTGTATGAATATATTCTACTTTTCTTTTTCTCAATGACATTTTCCAGTTGAGATGTAATTGTCATATACCATTGTATTAGTCTAATTATCATGTACAACGTAACAATTTAATGTCTATGTTGTGAAATAATTGCCACAATAAGTTTATTTTACATCCATCACTTCACAAAGTTATAAATTTTTCTTCTGATGAGAACTTTTAAGATTACTTTCTCAGCAACTTTTATTTATTTTTTTAAAGATTTTTATTTATTTATTTTTAGAGAGGGGAAGGGACAGAGAAAGAGAGGGAAAGGATCATCAATGTGTGGTTGCCCCTTGTGCACCCCCTACTGGGGACCTGGCCCACAACCCAGGCATGTGCCCTGACTGGGAATTGAACCAGCAACCCTTTGGTTCACAGGCCGGTGCTCAATCCACTCAGCTACACCAGTCAGGGCCCTCTCTCACCAACTTTTGAATATATACACAGTACACTCTCATTAACTATAGTCACTATACTGAACATCACATCCCCAAGACTTATAACTGGAAGTTTGTGCCTTCTGATCACCTCACCTTTTCCTCAACCCCTTACCTCTGCCAAACACCAATCTTTTCTGTTTCTACGAGTTTGTTTTTTTAGATTCTATATATATGATCATATGGTATTTGTCTTTCTCACCTGACTTATTTCACTTAGCAGAATGCCCTCAGCATCCACCCATGTTGTTGCAAATGACAGGATTTCCTTCTTATGGCTGAACAATATTCATATATTATTATTATTATATTATAATATATTATATTATAATTATATAATATATAATATAATATAATTATATAATATAATATAAAATATAATATAATATATAATTATTATATAATTATATTATAATTATATTATATATAATAATAATAATAATATATAATATTATATATATATATTTGACATTTTCTTTATCCATTCGTCCATGGTGGGCACTTCATTTGTTTCCATGTTTGGGCTATTGTAAAAATGCTGCAATAAGCATGGAAGTGTAGATATCACTCTGAGATAGTGACTATTTCCTTCGGATATCTAGCCAGAAGTGGAATTGCTGGGTCATATGATAGATGATATGGTAGCTCTACGTTTAATGTTTTGAGAAATCTCCCTACTGTTTTCCAGAGCGGCTGCACCAATTCACAGCAGTGCTCGAGGGTTCCCCTTTCCCCACATGCTCGCCAGCGCTTGTGTCTTAGCTTTCGGTTAATAGCCGTTCTAACCGGTGTGAGGTGATTGGTGATGCTGAGCGCCTGTTCGTGTTCTTGTTGGCATTTACATGGCTCCTTTGGGGAAATGTATCTAGCTTCTCTACTCACTTTTAAATCTAATTGTTCATTTTTTTCTATTGACTTGTATGAGTTCCTTAAATATTTTGGATATTAACCCCTTATCATATAACTTGTAAGTATATCCTCCCATTCCATAGTTGCCTTTTCATTTTGTTGATGGTTTCCTTTGCTGCGCATGAACTTTTTAGTTTGATGCTGTCCCACTTTTTTTATATTTGCTTTTGTTGTCTTTGAGAATTGGCTAGTATTACAGTTTAAAAAAACATCAACAACTGTCACCCTAGCATGCAACTGCATTTGGTGAGTTCATGCATACCTGAACTTGTCAAGTGTTCCACATCTAAAATTAAATTCTAATTCCTATCATTTTTATTGTGATAAAAACTCACAAGAAAATGTACCCACTGAACCATTTTTAAGTGTGCAGTTCAGTAGCACTAAGTATTTTCACATTGTTGTGAACCAGAGCTCCAGAACTTTCTCATCTTGCCAAGCAGAGAGACCATCCCATAAACGACGACTCCCACCCCCTCTCGCTCGGCCCCTGGAGCCCGCCATCAACCACACTTTCCGTCCCCGTCAGTCCGGCTGCTCTCAAGAGGAATCACACACTACTCGTCTCTTTGCATCTGGCTTATTTCACTTAGCAGGATGCCCCTCACGCTTCATCCATGTTGCAGTATGTGACCGGATTTCCTTCCTTATTACAACTTTAAATTTTATTAAGCGTTAAGTATATATATAAGATAGCAAGAAAACAAAAATCCACGTACCCATGTTTGCGACTAGAAGGTCATTGATATCATTAAAAACCCTGGGTGCTCCTTCTTCCCTGCCAGATATTAATTAACAAACGCTGTTGGGAATTTTGTGTTTATTATTCCCTTGACTTTTCCTTTTTTACACATCCATGCATAGCTAAACAGTGTATTATTTAATCTTGTATGCTTTTAATGTTATAGTTGTAATCATACTACATGCATTGTGTGCCACTCCTCTTTTTAATTGAGGTGAAATTCACATAACATGCAATGAGCCATTTGAGTGTACAATTCAGTGGCATTTCGTATACCCACAATGTTGTGTGGCCACCAGTCCTCTCTTCACCCAACACTTTTTAAAAACATCCTGCATTCATGAAACAACCAATATACTCATCAGATAATGACTGTATTCATCAAACAATCAATCATTCACCATTCTCTTCTGCTCCAACCCCTGGTAATCACTAATCTGCTATTTCTATGGATTTGCCTTTTCTGAATAGATCATATAAAAGGAATCATATGGCCCTGGCTGGTGTGGCTCAGTGGATTGGGTGCCAGCCTGCAAACTGAAAGGTCACTGGTTCGATTCCCGGTCAGGGCACGTGCCTGGGTTGTGGGCCAGGTCTGTACTTGGGGGGTGTGGGAGGCAAGTGATCGATGGGTCTCTTGCACATCGAGGTTTCTCTCCCTCTCTCTCCCTCCCCTCCCTTCTCTCTAAAAATAAGTAAACAAAATCTTTTTTAGAAAAGGAATCATATAACATGTGCTCTTTTGTGCCTGGCATCTTTCACTAAGCATAAGGTTTTTGAAGTTCATCCAACTTGTTGTGTATAGTAATATTCTGCTCCTTTCTAAAAAAAAAAATTTTATCCTCACCCAAGGACATGCTTATCAATTTTAGAGAGAGGGGGAGGGAGGAAGAGAGAGAGAGAGAGAAACATTGATGTGAGAGAGAAACATTATCAGCCACCTCTTGTACGCAACCCCTTTTGGGACCAAACCCACAACCTAGGCATGTGCCCCAGCCGATAACAAAGCCTGCGACCCTGTGGCTTACAGGACCATGCTCCGACCAACCGAGCCATGCCGGCCAGGGATACCCTGCTCCTTTAACGGTTGAATAATATTCCATTGTACAGAGAGACCTCACCCATTGATAGACATTTGAACTGTTGCCTCCATTCGGCTGTTATGAACAATGTTGCTATAAGTATTTGTGTACAATTGTCTGTGGAGACATACGTTTCCATTTCTCTCGGGTGTCTACCTACGACTGGAATTGCTGGCCCATATAGCAATTCTGTGTAACTTTCTGTGGATTGCCTCACTGTTTCCCATGACGATAAGGCAATGAATTGCTGCCCCCGGAACTCATGGGCCTTGTCACACACTCACCCAACACATGGTACTGCCGGAGGACTCTGATGGCCTGTGAAGATAATAAAGTTTTGCCTGCATTTCTAGTAAAATAATGAAGCTTCCCCTACAAAAACCCAGAACTGCTGGTCCAAACATAGTATTAAATTTTTTAAATTGATATATTTTTGAATGTATAGTACGGGTCTGTGGTACACAGTCCAACAGGTGCAAGCAGTATACGAAAAGGAAGAATCCATCCGCCCGCTGGTTCTCTGCCTAGCCAGTCTCCTCCCAGAGGCAACTACTTACTATTCCTAATGTCTTTGTATCCTTTCTGAGTTAGTTGGGAAATTTATAAGCATATATATACTGTTTTTAATAAAAAATATTTTAAATGCAGAGCAGAGAAAGAAAAACAGGAATTCCCTAGATGCCAGAAATAAAAAGAATTGAAAAACAGCATGGGCCTGGTACAGTGGTGTGGTTCAGTGGATCGAGTGCCAGCCTGTGAACTGAGGGGTCACTGGTTCGATTCCCTGATTCCCCATCTGGGCACATGCCTCCATGGTGGGCAGGGTTCCCAGTAAGAGGCATGTGAGAGGTGGCTGATAGATGTTTCTCTCCCTCTCTTTCTCCCTCCCTTCCCCTCTCAGAAGGAAGGAAGGAAGGGAGGGGGGGAGGGGAGGGGAGGGGAGGGGAGCCCTTGAGCTGCCTTAGTGGCTGCCTGGGAATTCAGGAGTTCGATGCCCATGTGGGCAGAGGAGCCTGAGCCCAGGGGAGACAGAGAATTGGAATGGAGGCTCCTACAAAACACTCAACCTTCAGTGAAGAGCTGAGCCAGAAAAAAATTTACCCTCCAGCATAGGATGAAATAAGGAGGCTCATATCTTTTATCCTGTGGGAAAAGAGCCTCCCCCAAAACTGAGTCTGGGCCTTAAACCCAGCCATGGAGTTGGGTCTAAATTTACACCATCTGCATGCTCCAGGGACTCCGGCAGAGAAAGCCATGGAAATATTGCCCCTGAGGTCGGGAGGTCAAGTCAGGCCCTTCCTCCCCTGACACTGTCCTCACAGGCAAGAGAATCCGACCAGGATTTTATTCAGTACCCGACTGATGTCCACACAATTTCCTCTAGCCCTTCAGTCCTGAAAGTCCTCATAGTTCTACTGTTGCTGCTAAAATCTCAAGACTCTCCTGCTTTCAGGACCAAAGGACTAGGACTTGTGTGGACCGGCAGGGCATCACATGTGGACGGTGAGCTTGCCCACCACACACTTGCTGACTCCCACTTCTGCTTCTGTGCTAGGTGGTAACCTCCTTAGGGCCATTGTTCCGATTAACATCCTCTCACTTTCCTTGCTTCTCTGATCCAAATCCAAAAGGGGCATCCTGGTGAACGAGGGAGAAACGTATGTGTTAACAAAGGAATCCCGCCCTTGTCCCACCTCCCCTCATTCAATGCCTCGTTCAACATCAAGTGTGAAAAAGAAAAGCCATCAAGTGTGACAGGCTGGAGCTGGGAAGAGAATGGAGCTCACTTTCTCCAGGGAAGACAGACTGTGAATGCAGAGAATGTCCCCAGGGCCCAGAAAAGTGAGTATCAGTTAGCAGCTCCTCCTCATATTAGAGGAAGAGAGAGGATTCCCCAGGGAGACAAGAGAAGGGCATTCCAGGCAGAGAACAGAGAGTGAGAAGGCACTGGTAGCTGGTGTGTTCAGAGAATGCCAACAAGCCCAGCATGTGAGCCTGGGGGAGAGGAAGGGAGAGGAAGGGTCAGATCATGCAGGGTCTTGAAAGCCAGGTGGAAATCTGTAGGGTCTATGCTGAAGGCATAAGGGAGGGGCGTTTTAGGTGGGGAGGGAATAAGACACTAAGCTGGGTCATAGATGGATAAGGCACAGAACAGAGCCACAGGCCCCAGGGATGGATGCTGACTCTGGTTATCCAGCCTGCCGCTCTGACTGTACCTGAGGAAGGTGTAGCGGATCACCAGGACCTGGGGAAGGAGGGCAAGGGGGCCTACCTGGGGCCCCTCCCACAGCAGCCCACAGCCATGTATCACTCCTTCCTGTCCCCTTACCTTGTCTTGCTATCTTCCATTTCACTAGGGAACTAAATCATCTTCCAAAATCTAAGAAAGAATTAGGAGGTGGGAGGAGTGTCAGCAGCCCCTGAGACCTGGGCATGTCCTGCAGCTGCCCTCAACAGGTTTTCCTGCAGTGGCCTCCCCACCCCCATGCTAAGGATGTCTGAGACCCCAGAGCATCACCTCCTGACTCAGAGCATCTGAAGTCCACGCCAGACCAGAAAGCTTCAGGAGAAGCAGCAGCAGCTGTCTCCAGGAACCCTGGGCCCCAGCATTCCCACGGCAGGTGAAGCCCATGGTTTCGTTCCCTACTGCCTTGAAGCGCTGAACGGGGGCTGGTTTCACCCTGGGAAGGAGAACAGAAACTGGCAGGACTCAGGACAGGCCTGGACCTTCCTGTACCCTGCCTTCGCCTCAGCACCCACCTGAAGACTGTGGTGTGTTGGGTAACGTTTCTGAGGCCAGAAGCCCTTCGCAGGACCTTCGAATTCCCCACCAGCACACAAGACCCACAATACAGATCATTATGCCTCACTGAGGGTCTGGGAATCACCTTGAACAGCTTCTCCCACACTTTGCCCAGCTCGCTTGCTGAGCTCATGCCCTGGGAACAGCCAGAGGGAGCAGATTGAGGGCTAGGACCCAGGTATCAACTCCCGGTGGGAGGAAAGCAGGCCCAGGTGGGTGAAACCCCCGTCCAGAGGTCAAGGGGCTAAGGCAGTCTGAAGATGGGAGGTGTACTAAGCCAGGGCCAAGGGCAGGGGTTTGGGCCGGAAGTGGGAGATGGGCTAGGCCTGGGAAGAACGGGGAGGGGTTAGGCCCAGTGTTGACCACTGACCAACCACCAGAGCACAGCATTGGGGGTCACGGATTCTGTTTTCCTCATCAGGGACCCCGTCGTCTTCTCATAGCATGCGTCAAAGCAGTTCGATTCTCTGACTGTGTGGTGGCACGGGGAGTAGTTGAGGGTCCCAGCTGGGCTGCCACACTTCTTGAACTTGAACCAAAGGCAGTTGCCACACCACGGTACCAAGTATGTCAGTTTTTCCTGGGGTGCCGATTCAGGTTTCCGATCCAGGCAGCGGATCATCAGACACAAGAGGAGCACCGAGAAGACCCAGAGGACAAGAATCTGACACACACGCTTCATGTCTGACCCGGGCGATGGCTTCCGTGGCAGGCATCAGACTGGCTTCTCTACCTGGGTCCGGGAAAGAAGAGGGTGAGGCCACAACCAGCCACTCAAGTCTCTGTCCCGCTGGCTCCCCAGCCTCCACCCTCCAGCCTCCACCCTCCACCCCATACCTCCTCCCAACCCGCATCTTCTGCCTCCTCACCCGTTTGCTCACCTCCAAACAGGACTCTAACTGGGCCTGGGAGGGAAGGTGCGAGAGTGGCAAGATAATATATGCTGTGTCCTGTATCCTCCCCGCAGGAGGAAAGCTTGGCTCTCAGTGGGGTCCATCCACCACCCAGTTATAGCACAGACCTCATCACAGACTCTGCATTGTGACCTCCCTCCCTCCTCCTGCCTGGGCACAGCTGCCACCCTCTCCTGTCCGTCACACACAGGTGGCCTGCGCAAAGAAAGGGGCCAACTTTGCGTCTTCTTTACTGCTGCCTCCCTAAGACTTAGAACCATCTGAACATTCATGGCATACATGGACAGGGTCAAGAGAGAAGGTAAATCCAATTTATGTGTGATGATCCCTCTCCAGTTCCGAAACCGGCTCAGGCCTCTCTTCGCTGGACCCTGTGTCCTGCAGCTCGTTGGACGCAACGAAGATGTCTCAGAGACCCCGCACGGCGAACTAGCCTGAGACTGAGCTCTGGCTTCCCCCCTTTAAACCCATGCCTTCCCAAGACTTCTCTGTCCTTAAGTGGTCCCGCCATTCGCCCAGTTGCTGAAGCCAGAAGCCCATGTGCTATCCTTGACTTCTCCTTCTCTTATGATTTCCAAATCCATTTTTAAATCCATTTGCTTCTATCTCCAAACTGCTTTCCTCTCTTTATCTCCACTTGCACCCCTTTAACTCAAGGGGGAAAGGTCCGAAACCATTTGATTATGTTTTTAAATCAAAATGTCTTCTTCCATGGGATGAGAATAGTCAAACAGTTCATCTTAACTAGTGGCAATGTGCACTGGGTATTTTCTAGCTTTTAAAACAATCCCCCAGAAACAATGGGTACAATTGTATTGTACCCATGTCAGTTGCCTGGTTTGAAATCAAATTACCAAATTACTATCAGTGTTATGTGGTAAGAAAAACTGGGTGATGGGTACATGGGACCTCCCTTTACTGTTTTTGCAATGTTTTATGGCCTATAGTTACTTCAAAATAAAAAGATTTTTAAAATCAGCTAGAAAAAGATGCACAGTGAGCTTTAATGCTGTTTTATGTCAACTGATACAACCCTTTGTTTTTCCTGTTGTAAAACACTCAAAAATGTTACCATTTTAACCATTTTAAAGTGTGCAATTCAGTGGCAAGACACCCACAGTGTCGTGCAGCCATCACCACCGTGCAGTTCCAGAACACAGTCATCACCCAGAAGGAACCCCCACCCCCATCAGGCAGTCATTCCCCATTTCTCTCTTCTCTAGCCCCTGGGGGGTGGGGGAGGGGGAGGGAATGTTTCCAGGTGGTACCAATACTGCTGGTCCGGGGGAGATCCACGGCCTTCCCTTAACATATTCAGCCAGCAAGTATTTTACAGAAAAAACTGATTCCTTTATTAAGATGGAAGCTCATCTTCAAATTATATTTGTCCTTTCTAAAGAGGGACTTAGAATGTTTTCCTTCCACAGCCTGCAACAGCTTCCTAACTGGTATCTCGGCTTCTGTTTCATCCATTCCTCCCTCACCCATTTTTCACCCAGGAACTGGCATGATCTTAAACTAATTTCCTGCTTGGACCCTTAAAATCGCATCCCCTTGCACTCAGAATGAAATCCGACACCCTCACTCATCTTACACATTTTCCAGCCTTTCTGGCTTTTCCCCGTTCCTAGAACTTTCCAAGTTCCATCTTGCCCCAGGGCCTTTGCATTTGCAGTTCCGCTTCCCGGGACACAGCTCTCCCTCCCACTCGTACCCTCCGCACTTCACCTCCCTAGTTCCTCCCCTTTCTTCAAGTCTTATTTTAAATGTCACTCATTGGGGGTTCCTTCCATGAAGCCTGGATTACTGAAGTCCCTAAGAAACTCTGTTCATCAGACCCTGAGAGCCCCGACATGGCCCTATTCACATGGTACAAACATGTATTAAAGGAGTGAAGGAGTCAGTCATTAGTCTGGAGCCGCACTGGGGAGGGAGGGCTTCCAAGTCAAACATGGATGGGACCAGGATGGACACAGGCCAGAGAGGACAATTTCTGCTAAGGTTACCCCTGGGAATCCATCTGAGAATAAGTGCCTCTTGCACTCGGTGGTGGCAGCTAATGCGTGGAAAAGACCCAGGCTCTGGAAGCAGAAAAACAGGCCTTGAATCCTAGCTTGGCTCCATTAACTAACCCTACAACCTCGGGCAATGTCAATTCACTGCTTGGCTTCCCCAGGGTTGTTCTGATGGTACAATGAACCCGTTACAGCACTTAGCACATTGTCAGTTTTCCATTAATGTGAGTTAGTCCTCTCCCCTTCCCCGGCAAACTGAAGCCCCAGGGCAGAAGGGGGACTTGGGCCTTGCTCAGCCTCTCCCCAGACTGCCACAAGGCACCCAGCTCGTGTCCCTCCTCCTCTTCCTGGAAGCCTTCTCTAACCTAGCACGTCAGTCACTTTCTCTTACAGACGCCTCTCACCCAAGTCCTGGTCTTACATCACTGAAAAGATCTGGGCCATGCACCGCCATGAGCCACGCTCAGGAAAACTGGTGTTGTTGAGTAAAATCAGCCCCAAAGTCCTGGCTCCCAAAGTCTTTTGAGGTCCAGAAGAAACCGGTTGGAATCAGGCCCTGCCATTAATGGGCTGGGATGTAGCGCAAGTTACCCAGCTTCTCCAGGCCACAGTTTCTCCTCCAGAAAATGGATGCCACACCTACTTGCTACAGCGGTGATTCTCAGACTGACACCTGGGAGCCACACCTACAGGTTCTGATTCAGCAGGTCTGTGTTGGGGCCCGGTAATTTTCATCTCTAATCAGTTTCCAGATAATAATGAGGCTGCTGGCTGGGGACACTTTAAAAACCACTGTTCTAGGAGGTTCCAAGTTGTTCCGAGTCTGATGTGAAACTCTTGGCGATGTTCCCAGCACAAGCTAGACAAGCGAGTGCTATTGCTGTCTGTACCCCGCAGAGACCTCCTCCGGGCACCCTGGTCCACAGAGGACCACCCTGACTGAGGGAGCACTTGCCAGCGGACGGCGTCCAGACAAGGTCGCCTGTAGCACCTAAGGGACCGACAGCCTGAGAGAGAACTCGGGTGAGGGGTGGGGCCGAGCGTGCGCCTTGCTGCGCCTGCGCGCAGAGAGTGGGGCGGGGCTCAAGCTCCGGGCCGGAAGCTGGAGGCTGCAGGGGCGGGCTGGCTGGCATCCGCTTTCCGGCTGGTCCCCATGGAGGCGCTGGGGAAGCTGAAGCAGTTCGATGCCTACCCTAAGACTCTGGAGGACTTCCGAGTCAAGACCTGTGGGGGCGCCACAGGTATGCAGTGGTGGGGCGGGGGTCTCGGGGAGAGGGGGTCCTGGAGATTGGCCGGGGCTCCTGCACTCTGTCTGGCCTGCCTGGGGCAGGGAGAGATGAGCAAAGGCCATTCTGACTCTCGCTCCCTGCCCTACAGTGACCATTATCAGTGGCCTTCTCATGCTGCTGTTGTTCTTGTCCGAGCTGCAGTATTACCTAACCACAGAGGTAAGGGGCGGGGCCGAGTACGTTAGCCCAACTTGACATTATAGGAATAGCATCTTTAGGAATGGGAATGGGGCAGGGGGCCAAATCTTACTAAGGTAGTACTGCCCCAGGTGCATCCTGAACTGTACGTGGACAAGTCACGGGGAGATAAACTGAAGATCAACATCGATGTATTTTTTCCGCGTATGCCTTGTGCCTGTGAGTACCTCCCCCAGGGTGGGAGTTGCAAGTCCCAGGGTTCTCAAGTGGACTTCCAGATTTACACTTCCAGCCTGAGGTTCTGGACTGGAGCCCCGGACGTCCCCTTCCCCTAACCCATTGCTGCCCCAAGGCAGGCCAGCATCCGCTACTTTCCGAAACCCAGATTCCCTTGCTCGGAGGTTCTCAGTACCTTACCCTGGCTTCCTGCTTCCAGATCTGAGCATCGATGCCATGGACGTGGCTGGCGAACAGCAGCTGGATGTGGAACACAACCTGTTCAAGCAGCGGCTAGATAAGGATGGCATCCCCGTGAGCTCAGAGGCAGAGCGTCACGGTAACTGGGGGAGGGGGCCTGATCTCAGATCCCAGAGCTGGAGGTGCCCAAGCCCTATGTCTGGCAAGTGGGCCATGCCTGGCCTAGAGACCAAAGAAGCAACTAAGATCCAGAGAAGTCAAATGGCTTGCCTACGGTCTCTCAGCTATTCATCATAGTGGCCTGAATCCAGGCTCCTAGCCTCTGGATGTTGAGAAGAATACTCTTGCCTGGCTGTCATTCTCAGATGTCCCCAGTCCTTGCATATCATGGTGTGAGTAACAAAAGTTTGAGGGTGGGTCCTGTTGCCTTGGCAGACTTCCTGTAGATGGACCCAAGCTTCTCTGAGTATTTGCTTTCCCATTCTGTTGGCTGAATTCAGCCCTTAATGCTCTTTCCTTTTGGAATGTCGGGTGGCTTAAGGTTAAGAGTTGATATTCTCGAGTTAGATTACCTGAGTTCAGATGTAGTTTTGATTCTTTCTGTCTATGACCTCCCCTATAAAGTGGTGGCAGACAGTGGTTCCCACAGCCTGGAATTGCAGGATCAGATGAAGTAGCACGTGTACAGCTCCTAGTACGGAGTGGTCGTTTGCTTTGAGTTTCTCTGCTCCTCTCCAGGCAGCCTCCCAATGTCTTCATTAATGGTTTCCCGCCGCACAAAACCCTCCTCAAAGCCGTGATCTTTCGTACCATAGGGATTGCTCTGTTGGTGAGCTTATCCTTCATTCATTCAATAGATACATGTTGAACACCAGTAAAACCATTAGGATTTGCTGTAGGATTGGCTGTGAGGTACAAGAGAGCAGTCAAGGCTTTGATTCCAAAGCTTTCGGCCTGGGCAAATGAATGAATTGAGGTAAGAATGACCAGAGAGGGGGAGGATTTTTTTGTGTGTTGTGTGGGAGAGTCAAGGGAATATTATGTATCCACTGCTGTTTAACAAATTACCCCAAAAGTTAGTGACTTAGAACAACAAACTAAGCCACTGGTTCTAGTGTAGAGTCTTAGGAGATTGGAATGGAGCTGTTGGCTGGGCCTGCGGTCATCTGAAGGCCTGACTGGGGCCTTCAGATGGAGGAGCTGCATCTAAAAGCGCTTACACATCTGGCTGTGGCCAGGGTGCCTCTGCGCCTTCACCACGTGGACCCCTCGGTAGGGCCGCCGAGTGTCCTCACAGCTTGGCAGCTGGCTTCCCCCTGTTCAAGTGATCTAGCAGAGAGGTGAAAACCACAATTTCTTTTATGACCTAGCCTCCAAAGTTGCACACCATCGTTTCTGCAATATACTGGGTGTTACACAGGTCAGCCCTATGCATTGTGGAAGGGGAATACATAAGGATGTGACTTCCAGGAGATGGGCATCATCTTGGAGAATGGTGCCATAGGGGAGGATTGGGATTTGGGGAGAAATTTCAGGTTTGAGGCATGTTAAATTTGGGATGTACATTGTATACCCTACTGCTGTGAAGGAAGCAATCAGATGTACTAGTCTAGACTTTGGGGGACAGGCTAGAGAAATAAGTGTAGGTGTTATCAGTATATAGATGGTGTTTGAAGCCGCTGGACTGAATGACAAAACCTAGGGAGTGACTGCGGGTAGAGGAGAGGTCTAGGGTGGTAACCCGGGCCCCTCCAATATTTAGAAGTCAGGAAATGAGGACCCAGGAAGGAAGATTGAGAAGGGTTCGCCATTGAGGTAGAAGAGAGCCAAGAGAGGTACAGCGGCTAAGAAGAGGAAGAGTTTCAAGGAGAGGTAGTGAGCACTGGTCGAAAGCTTCTGATGGCCGGGTAAAATGAGGAGTGGGAATCGACTATTACCCTTGGTAACACTAGAGACTTTGAAAGGAATGGTCCTGATATTGTTGGGGATGAAAATCTAATGGAAGAGCAGAAAAGGAAGCAGGGACGTCAGGTAAAGGTGACCCTTTCAGGAGTTTTGCTGCAAGAGAACAGAGAAGTGGGGTGGGGGCTTAGGGAGAAATGGGGGTGAGGTTGGTGGTAAAATGAAGGGAGGTTCTGTTGCTTTTCTTAGTGGAAATTGACAGCAAGGTGGACTAGCTAAGAGTGAAGAAAGAGGAAGGGACTTTGGAAGTGTAAGGAGAAAGGAAAACATAAATGAACCGTCTCAGAGAATGGGAGCTCGAACTCCATAGTGAAATGAAATGGGACAGCACTGCCAGCCGTTTGTAAGGGAGGCACAGGCGAGAAGTGGTCACAGACAGTTGAATTTAACTAGGGTTTGGGTTTTGCTAGTTCGTACAGTGAAGGGAGAGAGGAACTCATGAGTTTTTGTTATGTGCAAGAGAATAATTACAACCATGGGATGGACCATGGGATTTATTTTCCAGCTTTAAAGTTCAGATACAGTTGAAATACAACACTGTGTAAGGTTAAGGTGTGATTCGATATATGTGTATATTCCGAGATGATTAACACAGTAAGGTTAGTTGACACGCTGTCACCTCACATAGTTATCATTTTTGTGTGTGTGATGAGAATATTGAAGATCTACCCTCTTAGCAGCGTTCAGTGAACGTATACAATGCAGTATTGTTAACTGTAGTCACCAGCAGATTCCCAGAACTCATTCATTTTGTAACTGGAAGCCCTTTGACCAGTATCTGCCTGCCCCCCGCCCCCCCAGCCCCTGGCAATCACCAGTCTGCTCTCTCTTCCTATGAGTTTGGCATTTTTGAAATCCACCTGTAAGTGCGATCACACAGTATTTGTCTTTCTCTGTCTGACGCATTTCACTCAGCATAGTGTCCTCAAGGTTTTAGCCATGCTATTGCAAATGACAGGATTTCCTTCTTTTTAATGGCTGAACACTATTCCATGTATATCACATCACATCTTTATCCATTCATCTGCTGATGGACACTTAGCTTGCTTCTGTGTCTTCTTGGCTCTTCTGATAATACTGCAGTGAACATGGGATGGCAGATGACTCTTTTAGATACTGATTTGACTGATTTCATTTAGTGTGTGTGCGTGTGTGCATGTATGTGTGTGTATGTCCAGAAGTGGGATTGCTGGAACATATAGCAGTCCTATTTTAAATTTTTTTGAGAAATTTCTATACTGCTTCCCACAGTGGCTGCACCAGTCTGCATTCCCACCAGCAGTGCACAAGGGTCCCCCTTTCTCCACATCCTCGCCAATACTTATCTCTTATTTTTTTGTGTTGTTTTTTCTCTTTTGGGTTTTTTGTTGTTGTTGCTGTTCTTAATAGTCATTCTAACAGGTGTGAGGTCATACCTCATGGTTTTGATTTGCATTTCCCTGATGACTAATGATGCTAAGCACCTTTTCAGGTACCTCTTAATGACATGTATGTCTCCTTCTGAAAATGTCTATCAAGTCCTTCACCCATTTTTAACTGGATCATTTGGGGGTTTATGCTATTGAGTTATGTGAGTTCCTTATATTCAGATGTTAACCCCTTATTAGAGATAACATTTGGAAATATTTGCTCCTATGCTGTAGTCTGCCTTTTCATTTTGTCAATTGCTTGTTTGTTTCTCTGTGCTGAAGCTTTTAATTTTGATGCAGTCCCACTTGTTTATTTTTCCTTTTGTCGACTATGCTTTTGGTGTCAAATCCATAAAATTATTGCCAAGACCAATGTCAAGGAGCTTTTTCCCTATGTTCTCTTCTAGGAATTTCATGATAGCAAGCCTTACATTTAAGTCGTCAGTCCATTCTGAGTTCATTTTTGTGAGTGATGTAAGATAGAGGTCCAAGTTCACTATCTGTGAATATCCATCCTTCCAGCACTGTTTGTTAAAGAGACCATTCTTTCCCCATTTCCACCTTGGAGCGTAAGTAGGGAAGTGAGGACGTGAAGGGACGAGAGTGTTAGTGGTGCCGAAGAATGGGTGTATCCCGCATACCAAAGATAGTGAGCTCGGAGAGTAAGGGTCAGCACTTGCAGATCAGGATACTTGACATTGAGTTTTGAACAGTTGGCTGTAAGCGCTAATGACAGGGTCTAAGTATGAGCATGGAAATGGATAGCTGGGGTGAGATGACAAAAGAAGAAGACCGTTGGAGGACAGGCGGTCGCGGTGTTGAATGTTGAATTCAACTGTGGTGACGTAGTTAGAGGCAGGGAGCCCCATGGGAAAGCGGTTCGAGGCGCACGCTTTGGAGGTAGAGCTGGAGTCTGCCACTTCCTGTGTTGCCTTGTGCAAAGTCACTTCTCATGTCTTCGCCTCAGCGTCTTCTCAAGCACGATGGGGACAGGAACCTCATCTTCACAGTCACTGTGAGGGTGAAATGTGACGACACATGGGAAGTACGGTGACCTGTACCGACATTCAGTATTGACCGCTAGTGTTTTCTTACTGTTACTGTTGTTAAAAGAAATAATACATGTGTAGAAGTGCTTAGTGCCTGACACATGGTGTGCACTATGGAAAAATTGACTATTATTATAACTTTTATTATTCCCAAGTCACAGTGCAGAGGGCCTGTGCAGGGCTCGGGAGTGCAGATGTCACTGTGCCTGCCCCCAGCTGACGCGCCCCCTGCCCTCTCCTTAGAGCTCGGGAAAGCGGAGATGAAGGTGTTTGACCCCAACACCCTGGACCCTGACCGCTGTGAGAGCTGCTACGGTGCCGAGACCGAAGACATCAAGTGAGCCAGGCCCTGGTGGCGGGGGAGGGCAGGGGAGCAGGGCTCCCGTCAAGCGCTGTATGTCAGCCAGCCTCAGCCTCAGCCTCAGCCGGAGGCAGGTGTGGTGGTCGGACCAAGAATTTAGAGCAGGTGGGGCGTGTGCCTCAGTCACTGAGTGTGAGGGACTGAAGCTCCGTGCCCAGGCCCTGCTGCAGGCCACAGACCTGGAGAAGAGGCTGCAATGGCCCTTGCTCTGGCTCAGGTGCTTTCTGGAGTCCAGCTGCCTGGTTCTGCCCACGTGTCCTTGGGCCATGCCACATAACCTCTCTTGTGAACAGGGATGATTCTAGCACCTTTCTTGTAGGAGTCACATCCAGATTAAGTATTTGTATCCTCCATATACAGCCCTGAGGTAGAAGGCCTAGTTCAGATTATTAAACCCTGGATACAGAGCAACTGCTATTATGTTTCCCAGCCCTGACCCCTGACCTCTGACCCCTGAAAGGCTCATTCTGCAGGTCAGGGGTGGGTCCTGGGAATATGTTTTTTTAAAAATATGTATTGTGAAAAAAAAATGTATTGTGGTAAAATACATGTGACATGAATTTCACCATTTTGATCATGCACTCATATCATTTGTCGCACAGTCATCCCCACTGCCTGTTTCAAAACTTTTCACTGCCCCAAACGGAATCGGAATAGGTGTTTTTAACAGTCCCGCAGTCACTGAAGGAACACACTTAGAGAACGTTTGGTGATCAAGGATGATCACCGGAGGCTCATGGAGGCTCCTTCAGCAGGCAGAACCGCTCCAGCTTGATTTCCCGCAGTGCCAGCCCTGCTTTCGTGCCTCTGACCCTCAGCCCGCCCCCCTCTCCTGCAGGTGCTGTAATACCTGTGAGGATGTGCGGGAGGCGTACCGCCGCCGAGGCTGGGCCTTCAAGAACCCAGACACAATTGAGCAGTGCCGGCGCGAGGGCTTCAGCCAGAAGATGCAGGAGCAGAAGAATGAGGGCTGCCAGGTGTACGGCTTCTTGGAAGTCAACAAGGTGCGGGAGGGACTGGGGCCGGGCGGGGCCGGGCCACCTGTGGGTTGGCCTCACTCCACTGGGAATCCAGGGCCTGCCCAGGCCCTCAGGGGATGAAGGGAAGGGAGGAAACTGCTGGCTAGTGACAGGGAATGTCTCCTACAGGTGGCTGGAAACTTCCACTTTGCTCCTGGGAAGAGCTTCCAACAGTCCCACGTGCATGGTGAGTGTCCCTCCGTCAGCCAGGGGGGCTTAGACCAGGGGGCACCCTGGAGAGTTTGAGGCCCCTTCACCTGCCTGATGCTCTTTGGCCCAGAGCAGACCTTCCCATCGGGTGGTGGTCCGGTGCAACAGCCAGGAGCACAGGCTGAGGACCCTGACTCCTGCGCTCAGGTTTCCGCTTCAGACCTTTCTGGCTGTGTGAAACCTTGGGAAACCTTCTCGAGCTTCAGTTCCTAATTTACAAAATGGCAATGATAGTCCTTATCTCCTAGGGTATTTGGGCAGACTCAAAACTGTAGCATGGGCCTGGGTCATGAGGGCACCCGTCTGTACCCGCCTGAAAGGCGGCGCCCAGTCTTAGAGGGCCTGTGTGGGAGGCTGTCGGGGAAGCCGGGCTGTGTGGGCACACAGGTCTTTCCACTCCCGAGTCATGTCACCTTTGGGCCGTAGTGAGCCCTTCTCAGGTTCTTTCGTAAAGCGGGGCCAGAGCTACTGGTACCCACCTCACAGGGATGAAGAAATGAAATCTATGCTCATTCCTTCATTCATTCATGCACTAGATATTTTGTAATCAGCTACTGTGTGCCACATGCTAGTCGAGTTGCTAAGGATACAGCAGTGAAGGGAACAAACTCCCTGCCCTTGGAACATTCTAGTGAAGAAGCAGATAATAAGCAAGTATGTGATACATGTGGTATATCAGATGCTGGCAGTCTGGCTGACGTGAAGGTCAGGGAGCTAGTTGCTGGCATCCTTGTTGATTCGGAGGAGGGCAGGAGGAGAGGTTGTGAAGTGTACTGAGTACTTATCCACCTTAGATCCTACCTGGTCCTCAGGACAGCTTTGTGCAGAGGTCACTGAGGCCCAGAGAGGGCGAGTGACTTGCCCAAGGTCACACAGCTAGAAATGTGGCTGCTTCGGCTCTAGGTCTTTTGTTCTTCCCAGGCCACCATACTTCTGCCCCCAACCCTCTTTGCACTCTTGCTGTTCAGGAAAGTGCTCCTTTGGACCTGGGGAAGGCTTGTTAGCTGGGTCCAGACCCTGCTGCTGAGGCAAGAAAGATTCCAATCTTTCCTCCTACCACATATCTTACTCCATAGCTCTCATTGTGAAGCTCTGAACCTTCTTTCTCTCTCTCCCTTCTCTCCCCTTCTCTCCCCTTCTCTCCCCCATGCTGCAGTACATGCTGTGGAGAGTAAGTGGCCCTGTCCCCCGGGAGGCCAAGCCCCCACATCTGGGGCAACCTCCCCTCCCAGGATGGGGGGAGGTTTGCATGGGTCTGGGATTGGGGCCTTCCCTGGCCTGCCCTCAGGGGTGACTGGGTGAGCTGGGGTTCCTTTCAGCAGAAGGGTCAGGGTCAGGGCCAGACTGCAGGAAGAGCTCACTTGGGAACAGGGGGTGCAGGACAGCCACCAGGTTTTCTTTGGCAGGGGCTCTGAGGGAGAGGGCAGGGGAGTCGAGGAAAGAGCTTGGACAGCATTCTCAGGTCCCACCTCACTGGGATTCAGTGACTGGCCATACACTCTGGTTAACAAGCAACCAAAGTTGGTGGGTTTTGTTTCCTGTCTTGCGAGCAGAGCCTTGGTGGGGGTGAAGGCCTGGAGCAATGCCCACGGCGGGCTCCCTGTGCCTGTCAGCAGAGCTGAGGTCTGTGTTTTAAGAGCCCCGAGGAGGGCACGACCTCTCCCCCAGGCCCAAGGAAGGCCCTTTCTGGCTGCCCTCAGGCAAGGCCAGGCCGGGGCGGGGGGCGGGGGGGGTGCGGGATAAAGGGTCAGAGAAGAGCCTGGCAGGTCACACTCCAGAGGGAAGAGTGAGGAGGCCTGAGCAAGGACTCCGAGGGAGTTAGGTGGCCAGTCCTGCTCCACCTAGTGACACCTTCCCCCTTTTCTCCTAGTCCACGACCTGCAGAGCTTCGGCCTCGACAACGTACGTACCAGATGGAAATCAGAGAGGGCTAGTGGGCGGGAGATGGTTGCTGCCTTCCCCTCTGTGCAGGGACATCCTGGGTTGGGGAGCAGATAAAGAAAAATACTCCGTGTTCTGATGGGGGACCTGGACTGAGGGCTGAGTCACTGGGAGTGACTTTTGACCTGAGATCCGGGCGGGCTGGAGATGGGAGATGGGGTTGGACAAGAGCACTCCCTCGGACACGGTCAGGAGGGACTGTGGCACTGCCCACGAAGCACAGGGCCAGTGTGGGTGGATGAGCTGGAGAAGCTGGTGGACGCCAGGCTGCAGGACTCAGGCCACGCCGGAGAGTCTGGTCTTTGTCCTGAGGGCAGTGGGCGGCTGTCCGCCCACCTTAACCAGGGTCATGACTTAATCAGATGCGCAGAGTTCTAAAGACCCGTCTAGTGGCTGAGTTTGACAGAGACCAGAACCGGGCAGGAGCGGGAGCTGGGGCCCCTCCAGCCTAGGCTTCCCCGGCCTGAAACCCCAGGGAAAGTGAGCACCCGCCACAAAGGGCCCCACCCAGTCTGTGTTTGCCTAAAGCATGGATGCAGCAGGAACCTCCAACACTGGGGCCTTGCAGTCTCTGTGAAGGAGTCCCAGGTGGGGAGAAAGGGTCCTGTCTCGGATGCCCCCAGACAGGGCTACTCCCGCCCACGCCCCTCCCACACGTTTGCCCCCAGACCCAGGGGCCCTGTCTACACCTGTCCTGCAGAGCTTTGGGTGGGGTGGGGCCTGCTGGGGGCCTCGGTGCACTGAGTCTCGGGCACCGGTGTTGCTTGCAGATCAACATGACCCACTACATCCGGCACCTGTCGTTCGGGGAGGACTACCCGGGCATTGTGAACCCCCTGGACCACACCAACGTCACTGCGCTTCAAGGTACCAGCCTGGAGGTAGCCCCCGCCCCAAAGCCCTGCGAGACACCCATGCCCAGTGCTCTCTTCTCCCTGCAGCCTCCATGATGTTCCAGTACTTTGTGAAGGTGGTACCCACCGTGTACATGAAGCTAGACGGGGAAGTAAGTCTGCGGGGGCTCAGGTACCAGAGACTCTCGGTGTCAAGCACTTAAGTCCCTTCAGCCTGGGAGGTGCAGTGCCGCCCTCACTCGGGTGGTGTGCTGGCTGATAAGCCTAGGCTCAGAGTGCAGGTGCTGTGCCCTCCTGGGCCTCAGGCTGCCAGACATCAAAGCACTTGCTCTTTTCACTGGCTCACACCGCATCCATCTACACATCCAGTGCCCACTGTCTGTCCCCCGGCCCCCCGTGGTCTGCCCTGGGCTGGGGCCAACCCTTCCCAGGCCCCCTACTCCTTTCTGCTGTGGCCTGTGGAACAGCACTTCAATGGACCGGTAGAACGCACGGGACTGAGTTTGCAGAGGAAGGGAGGCCCAGCCTTGCCAGGGGCTCGTGGTGCGACCTTGCAGAGTCGCTTCTCATCCGGGGGCCTCCACTGAGAGGGCCTGCCAAATGTAGCTGGGGGTGGTGAACCTGAGGAGCTGGCAACCGGAGGGGAAGCTGGGTTGTTAGGCTGGGAGAAGGCATCGAGGCGGTCCCCAGGCCTCAGTGTCGTTACCAACATGGGGCCTCATGTTCTCCTCCAGCACATTCAGGGTGCTGCAAAGCACAGGGCAGCCGCCAGGGTGGGGGGTGGGGGGCGGGAGTCAGGTTGTAGACCTGGCCCCAGCCCGGGCTCCCCTCTTGTTCCAGGTGCTGAGGACAAACCAGTTTTCCGTGACCAGACATGAGAAGGTCGCCAATGGGCTGCTAGGCGACCAGGGGCTTCCCGGAGTCTTCGTGCTGTACGAGCTCTCACCCATGATGGTGAAGCTGACAGAGAAGCACAGGTGAGGGTGGGGAGAGGGGGGCACCGTGCCTGGCGGCAGTAGGGTGCCTGCTGATCCTCTCCCCCCATCAGGTCCTTCACACACTTCCTCACGGGCGTGTGCGCCATCATCGGGGGCATGTTCACAGGTGAGTGGCTCCAGGGCATCTGGGCTCCCCCTAGATTTTGGTTGGGGGAGAAGGGGTACATCAAGGCCAAGGGGAGGTGCTGGCCTGGCCAGGAAGGCTCTGGAGGTCCAGCTGGGCACGTGCTAGCCCTCGTCTCTCTCCCCAGTGGCCGGGCTCATCGATTCACTCATCTACCACTCGGCACGCGCCATCCAGAAGAAGATCGATCTCGGGAAGACAGTGTAGTTGTCCCCTTGCCCTTGCTGTCTCCTTGTCCTCCCCAGCCCCAGCCCCACCCCCCAGAGAGTGCGTCTCGGCCCCCAGCTGATAAATGTGTTGGTTGTGATAGTGCTGGTCTCCGTGTGGTTCTTGGGTCTGGCCAGAGCCTGGGGACACCCGCTCATCAGAGCCACTTATTGAAGCCAGTCAGGACTGACAGGGCAGACCAGATGCACTCCAGGAGCCCCCATGGACGTCCCCTGGTTTACAGGGCTCCGTTCAAACTGGACCCATGCCGACCCCACGGTCCTCTCCTCATTCCCTCCCCCACTGTGCTCTGGGGGCCTTCTGGTTTCAGCCTCAGAGCTGAGA
This sequence comes from Tonatia bakeri, assembly GCA_004024845.1. Taxonomy (NCBI): domain Eukaryota; kingdom Metazoa; phylum Chordata; class Mammalia; order Chiroptera; family Phyllostomidae; genus Tonatia; species Tonatia bakeri. Next base: position 47,912 of record PVIA01004369.1, read on the forward strand.
TGGACCTTTGCAGGATTGAGTCTCCTGGAGCCACCGTGTCCCCCAGGTCCATGAGGGCCCGCCCCCAATGTTAGTAACAGAGCCCTGGGAGCAGGCTAGGGCTTGCCACTGCTGCAGTGACCGCTACAGCTGGGGCCCCTGCTGGCCTAAGTTCAGTCTCCTGAATCTCTGACCCTGGTCTGTGCCAAGCCCTTGCTGGCTCCTGGTGCCAAGGGCGTCCAGCCAGGACCTGTGCGGTCTCCTAGGTGGAGGCAGAACTGAAGGACAGGTAGCAGTGGACATTCTGGAACAGGCTAGCATCAGACCCCAGGTCTGGACTTAGTGAGGGCTTCCCATCGTAGAGCCCTGCCCCAAGGCCTGGCTGTGTGGATTGAGCAGCAGCTGAGTACCAAGGTCACTGGTTCAATTCCCAGTCAGGGTACATGCCTGGGTTGCTGACCAGGTCTCCAGTGGGGGCAGTGCAAGAATCAACCAGTTGATGTATCTTGATGTATCTGTCACACATCTATGTTTCCCTCTTTCTCCCTCCCTTCCCCTCTCTAAAAAAATGAATAAATGATACCTTAAAAAAAAAAAAAGAACAGGCCCTGAGACCCCCCACTCCCCAGAGACGTTAACCGCTGGTCGGTCGGTGCACCCAGCCACTTCTTGGAGTTTCTGTGTCAGACAGCAGCGGGGGTAGCACGGAGAGAGAGCAGAGGTGGCACGAAATCTGGAGGCAAGCGGACCTGAGGTCCATCCCTGACATGATCACTTTCAATCTGTGAGATGCTGAACTGTCATTTAATCCAGGAACCGGTCTCATCTGAATGACTCAGGTGACAGCTGTGGGCAGCCATGTTTTCTTGGCCACCCAGGAACCGTTCCACTTGTGAACAGCATCCTGAATTCCTCTGGGAACCCCCTTCACCCTCCCAGCTCAGGGGTTGGGAGGAGGCCCCCTCCAGCCCTGAGCCCGAGGGCAGGGCCCATCCACCTGGCTGCAGAGCTCTGTCAGGACCAGGAAAACTTTCCCCTTAAGAGGGAAGGTTGCTGCAGCCGCCCTGCAGTTCCCTGTCGTGAATGAGCTGCCCCCAGAGGACAGCAGAGCTGAGCCAGAGGCTTGGGGACATTGTCTGAACCCTGTGACAAGCTCTGCCTGAAGCCAACCAGCAAAGCCCTGGGAACTCGTTATTCCAGCCCAAATGTGCACCCTGTGCCCAGGCCGGTTTGAGCTGGGATTGGAGCCAACAGTGCCCTTAACTGGCCTGGCTCTTCCGAGGGTTGGTGAAAGAGAAGTTAACGAAGCCTGCGAAGTGCTCAGCTGTCCCGGGAGGGCAGAAGCCATAAGCAGGTTGGGTGAGAAGGACCCAGACATTGGCAGGGGCAACAGGTGGGCTGCTCAGAGGGTTTGACACTGGGAACCAGGGCTCCTCGGCCCCGAACATCCTGCCTGGCGGTGGGGCCACACGGGCAGCCCTTTGTGCTTGTGTATCCATTTGTCCACCTTCATCCTTGTGTATCCGTGTGCCCAGTGAGTCCCCAGCATCTGAGGTCACCCAGAGCATCTCTGTTCTCTGCCCCTGGATTCTCACAGCACGTACTCAGGCATCGAGAGTGGTGGATGCGGGTGGAGGTTTATTCAAACAAAGCAATGGACTCAAGTAGCTCATATCGATGGGAAGGACTTCCAGGAGCGGGTGATGTGGGCCCTAGGGGACCAAAGGTCAGTTAGGGCCAGGGGGCTGGTGGAGGGGGCGGAAGATGGCCTGGCTGATCTGACCAGGCATGGTGTAGAAGACGAGGAGGAGGAAGATGAGGACCAATGCCAGCAGCAGCAGCAGCACCAGGACGCGCCAGTACCGGCGCCAGATGAAGAAGACGAAGGTCTTCAGCGGGTTCACAAACCAGTTGAAGGAGGTTTTGGGGCGGCTGCAGAGGGTTGGGGAAGGTGGTGTCAGAACGATGAGGGAGCCTGGGGCCTCCCGCACCGCCCTCTCCAAGCGCTGGCCCGCCCTCCAGAACCCACTCACTTGGGCTTCTCCAGGGGCTCGGGCTCCTTCCGCCCCTTCCCCACCGGCCTTTTCTCAGCCTCCTCCACAGTCAGCAGCTCAAACTCTGCCTCCACCTTCCCCTAGAAAAGGAAGGAACACAGGCTGAGCTCTTAGGTGGCTCAGCCCTGACTCCCCAGTCCCTGGCCTGGCCACACCCACCGTGAGGATGTAGCTGTTGCCTCCTGAGTCTGAGAACTCTAAGTCTTCTGGCCGGCCCTTCCTCCTCTGCCTCCGCCTCTTCTTCCCTGCCCAGGCCTCCCGCTGCTCCCGTTCCTGGTCCTCTGGCTCCCGCAGCTTCACCACAGGCCACCAGCCCCGCAGGCGGCGGCAGCGGAACAGACTGCACCGGGGCCCAGCCCCATCGCGGGCCAGCTGCACAGAGCAGAGCTCCGGGCCCCGGGTGCCCCGCACCATGTCGGGTAGCTGCAACTCCAGGGATCCTGCAAGTCCAGAGCTCTCCGGGTTAGGCGGGAGATCACGGTCCGTTTGGGCCACAGGGAAGGAGGCAGCAAATGGGATTGTAAGTCAGGGCACCAGAAGTCATTAGAATGTGGTAGTCGGTACACAGCTATGGACCACACACCACAGCCCCCAGTGAAACAGGATCAAGGGCAGGACCAGATTGCTAAAACAGGCACCAAAGGCCATGGAGTCAGAGTCCAGAGCAACCTGAGTGGGGTCAAACCGGAGGACTGAGTCGGGGACTTTGGGGAGGAATGGGGGACATGATGCTCATGGATGAGTAAGTTCAGTAATCAGGCCAGAGAACAAAGGTTAGTGACCTCAGGCTGACACCCAGGATCCCACTGCACTAGAGTAGGGAACCAAGAGCCAGGGGGCAGGGCAGTGAGGGCAGAAGTCGGGGCTGGGTTGAGGTGGGAGGAAGGCTCCAGTACCGAGGAAGTCGTTGGCAGAGATGCGGTCATAGTCCCAGACCTGCAGGACCAGCACCGCGGGCTGCCGGAACTCGGCCTCCTCCACCGCGAAGGGTCCAGGCCGGCGCCGGATGCTCACCTCCCGCTCGGTGGGCAGGTAGTCAAAGCGGAACACGAAGCGCCAGTTGAAGTTCCCCTCCCCAGTCAGGGAGTTGAAGTGCACGTCTGTCTCCTGCCTGTCGTGCTCCAGCCCCTTCACCCAGCTGGAGCCCGGGGGGAGGGGCCGTCTGAGAGGGGCATCAGCCAGGGCCAAACCCAGAGCCCAGCTTCCTCCTGGGCTCCCCCACCAGGCCATCCTTCCACCCAGCCCCAGGCACCTTGGAGGAGGGCTTAGGGGACAGGGCTCTGGCTCGGCCCCAAACTGGGCCCAAGCCCCAGTGTGCAACCTCACCTCAGGATTCTGCCACCAGCGCAGTGCAGCTGGCAGGCCTACCTCTTCACATAGATGTCGCTGGACATCTCTCCGGTGAGCGGGTTCACGTCGTCCAGAACCACATCCTCCGTGTTCCAGATGATGACTCGGAGCTCGTAGCTGGGGGTGCACGGGGGGCAAGTTTGGACTCGAGGGGAGTCCTAGGAATGGCTGCAGGAAGCAGGAGGGACCTGGGCCAGGGCCACTGATGTCCACTAAGCACCTCATGTGTGCCCCGCTGGGTGATCAGGATGCCCATGGTCCTTTGAGGGACAAGTATGGCCTCGTCGGCTGTGGACCACCCCATCTGCTGTGCACCACCCCAGCCACTGTGCACCGCCCCAGCCACAGCAATGGCACCAGGGATGGTTGCTGACCCAGTCGAGCCAGCAAGGTTCTCCCTCCCATAAATTTGGAATCAGGACCCTGAAAAGTTGAGTCATGTAGCACCAGATGCGGAGCTGGAGCCACGGTAAGCCAAAGTGACATGCAAGCTGAACTTCTGGGGAGCAGAGGAGGGGCAGGTGGGCAGAGAGAGGTGGGAGGCAAGGCCACACAGTGTGGCAACGCAGCATACAGCCCCCTAGGGACAAAAGGAGGGGCTGCAACCTTCTTGGTCCTACCCCAGATAGCCCTGTCCTTGGCTGTCACGGGGTCTCCTGGACGCTTTCTCTTGTCCGGGATCAATTCCCCCTTCACTGGCAGCACCCTGATTTTCCACTGGTGACCCCTCATCCCAAATACTGTCAATCTGTGTGATTCTAGCGGGAGAGACAGACCTGCTACCTGGCTCCAGAGGTGGGAACATCACCTAGGACATCACCCAGAACTGGCCAATCAGTTTCAGCCCCGTGACCACACGGAGTGGATCAGGGGTCTGCGTTTGACACAAGCTGGCCTAATGAGAGCCGGCCCTGAGACTTTCGCTCCAACAGGAAAAGAGGTGTGCATTTTTCTGCTTGCACAACCCAGCTGGTCAGATGTAAACCTGGTGCCATCAGAAGCCGCCTTGCCCCCAGACCGAAAGCCTCCCTGAGAGTGACACCGAGAAGAGCGAAGCCCAGAGGTGAAAAGTAACAGACTGCTGACAACCTCTGAAACGCAGACACACTGCACAGGGCTCTGCTCATACCGGCTCAGGGCACTGGGGGCTTATTGGTATTTGTAAGTGACAGACAATAGCTTGTTTTAAAAAGGGGGGGACCTAATGGCTCACCTAATTGAAAAGCCTGGGTCAGCAACCTCTGCCTACTGCACTGGGGTCCCAGGCTGCACTAGTCAGAGAGGTGCCCGCCCCGTGGCAAGAGGGGCCAGGACTCCCTTTCTCACCTGATTGGCTGCCGAGGCTTGATGTCAACTGGGGGTGGTGCAGGCACATCCCGGGGGAAGATGTCGATCCACATGTGCAGAGATCCCTGGGGACACATGTGACGCGGCAGCAGGTTACAGGATCTTGCTGGCATCTCCGCCTCCCCTACCAGCCCTGTGGCCAGAGGTGTGCCTTGCCCCAGGTAGAGAGAAGAACTGGGATCAAGAGGGCATGGCTGGGCGGGCTGTGGGTAATGAGGATGAAGGTGGGGTCTGAAGTGGAGGATCCAAGGCCGAGGTTAGGTTAGGGGATCAGGGATGAGTTCCCAGGAGTGGAAGGTCAAGAGCCAAAGTAAGGTCTGGTGCCCTCGTGGTCCAGATCCGAGAGACCTGGGGTCAGGTTGGGAGTGCCAAGTGTGAATGAGCCTTGGTGGCCCCGGGGTGGGGATCCTGCAGGACCAGAGTCTGGAGCAGGGGTAGGAGGTCCAAGGCTAGAGTGGGGATCCTGGGGACCAGGACTGGGGGCCAAAATCAGAAGCAGCAATGTAGTGCCCAGGTGGAGGTCTTGGGGAATAGGCACCCTGGGGGCCCAGGGTCCAGGACCGGCTCAGAGTCCTGGGGTTCTGGGGTTGGGTGCTAAGCCTTCCCTCACCTGCAGCAGCCCCGGGCTGCGGGGATGGTAGAGGGGCCGCGTTTCTACATGCTCAGGTACCAGCTGAATCCCAAGACCTGGCATCTCGTGCCAGCGCCGCAGCACAAGCAATGCCTGGGCCTCCTCGGAGACCTCACTTGCCACCTTGGGGCCCCCACTACCTGCAACAAGAGGGATGTGATCCCGGGTTTCATCCAGCTCCCAGCTCTCCTTCCTTCCTCCCCTCACCCTTCAGCAGAAGCTCTAAGCTGAGGCAGTGTCTGTGGTGGACCAAGTCCATGGACTGGGAGGGCAGGTCCACAAAACACAGAGAGTGGAGGCACGCTGCTTGTCACGACTTCTGCCCGTGAAAAGCTGGCAGTCCAGGGAAAGTGGGGTTGAAGGGGCTATAGCCTTTGCACAGACATGGCTTAGACACAGACCACCAGCTGTTTATGAGACCGGGACTCAATTCCACAAGCATGTTCTGTTGAATGGGACCCACTATGGGCCGCCCTGTGTTCCGGGAACGTGATTAACTATGGCTCGGAGGAGTCACTTTGGCTCTTGGGGGATCTCACGCTCACCAACAAAGACCATTTTCTCCCCACCATCCAAGAACCTTGTCCTTACTCAGCCAAACTCGCCTCCTCTGTTTGCAGAAAAAGGCAGGCTCTCTGGGGAGCACACCAGACTGGGCACCAGGAGCTCCAGTACCTTGTTCTACCGTCTTGCTCCCTATGGACCGTCCAACAGAAAGGGGCTGGTACCTGGGAGCAGGGTCTCAGGTGGTGTCAGAAAGACCTTGCTGCCCACCTTGACAGCTCCCGCTCGGTATTCAGGGGCGGGCAGGCCACAGCGTTGGCACAGCCCCACCAGGATCTGAGAAGGCCGGAACGCATCACGCCAGGCATTGTAGCCCTCCCTACAGGCAGAAAAGGAATATGCTTCATTGGAGCTGCTGATGGACACAGCTGGACACGGGGGCAGAGATGGGGACCCTCAAAGACATGGGATCCAGGTTCATAACGCTGATGGAAGACAGCTCACTTGTGGTAACTGGAAGTAAAAAATGTATACCAGGTGCTCCAAGGAAGCAGATACTGATATAATCACCTCCATTTTGCAAGTGAGGAGACTGAGGCTTAGCGGGGGGGAAAGTGTCTCATCAATTACAGGATCCCAATTCCCAAGTCCAGGTCTGGACCACTAAGCTCTAACGTCTTGGTCACAGGAGGCCCCCATCTACGAAATCGAGGGATCTGGAGGCACTAAATGGAGACACGCTCTTGGATGTCTTTGTAAGACAAAGAACGGCTCCCGAGGGCCCCGTCCAACTCACACGTCATACTGGGAGGCCAGCCCACAGTTCGCCCTGTGGTGGCTGTAGAATCGGTTTTCCAGGTCAATGTGGGTCTCCCCGATGAGGTCATCAGAACCCACCAGGTCGCGATCAAACACAGCCACGGTCAGCTCTGGCTCAGCAGGCAGAGAGACGCTGAGCTCCAGGACCCTGGCCAGGAGGGAGGACGGCTGAGGACACCTCCGTGCCCCAGGAGGTGGTCTTATGTGGGCAGGGGCTCCAGGGGTCTCAGAAGCCTCTGTCCATTGCCCTACCACCAGCATATAAGCTGCCTGAGCATGAGCTGGACCACAGGGCTGAATGGCAAAGGTGTCTCCAAAACCCTGGGCCCAGCCGCACTCTCCAAAGATGGGGTTCAGCTGCTTGGGGATGTAGCGCTCCTTGGTGTCCTGCCACTCCCGGCCAGCGCTCACCACCACATAGGGGTCCGCTTTGCCGTTGGGGTCCGCAGGAGCCAGGTTGGTAGCCTAGGGGGGCAGCATGGGTGGAACGGAGAGAAATGTCATTGTCATAACCCAAGGTTACAACCCTTGCTGAACCTGATCTTCGGTTGAGCGTAAGCAGGAAGTTACCAAGGAGAGAGCTCCCACCACCAGGAGTTAACTAGAGGTTGTACCAAATGACTTTCATTCCCTTTGAAATTAATTATGAAATAGCTAAGACATATACATCAGTATAACAAAAATATAATGAAACAAAATATGTGGGAAAATGTTGAAGGGCTTATTATTCAATTTATAACTTTCCATATTGTTTGACTTCTATTGTTTACAAGGAGCATAGTTCACTTTTAAAATTAAGAATTTTAACTAAATAAAGGGATAATACAATGAGCATATGTGCCCAGCTTAATCAATAAGACACTACCGACAAATGGAACCCCCTGAATTCCTTTACCTAACTTAATACCCTTTCCATCACTGGCATAGCCAGAACCCTTTATTGGGGGGTTATCACTCACACACACACACAAAAAATAGTATTAATACTTTTACTACAAATACACGGATTCCTAAGCAGTAGGTAACACCATATGGTATGTTTTTAAGCTGTATGTATTAATTTACTTTTACTGGTTTGATAATTACATAATTTAGTAAATGCGCAACATGCATAAAGTATTGGAGCATAATTTACATACAACAATATATTTTTAGTGGTTTTTACACTCCTACCTTCAGTGTACGGGAATTCCAGATGCTCCACATTTTTACCAACACTTGGTATTGTCGACCTATTTTATTTTAGCCGTTGCAGTGTATGTGAAATTGTAGCTCATTGTGCTTTTCCTTTGCATTTCCCTGCTGACAAAGCATGTTGAATATCTCTGCATGTGCTTCTTGGCCTTATGTAGGTTTTCTTTTGTGAAGTAACTGGTCACATCTTTTACGCTACCACCAAGTTTTTCATTTTAACTATTACTCTTTTAATTTCTAAAAGTTCTATCTGGCCCTTCAAATTTATTGTTTATTTTTAATAGTCTCTTGTTCCTTGTTCATTTTCAATTCATTCCTTTATTTCTTTAAACGTGTCATGTATAGTTATTTTGTATTTTCTGTCTAGTTACTCCAGTATCAAGGGCCCTGGGGATCTGAATCTATGGTCCTATGACTTTTGCTATTCTTATTCAGGGTGACTTGTTTCTTTGTCGTCTGGCGCTTTCGATCCAGACTCATGTTTGGCTGAGCCCATCCTGCACTGCAGGTGCGGTCTGCCCAGAGGGCCTTGCTTTCACTTCCACCAGTTTCCTGAGCAAACTATGAACCACCTTAAACCAAACCCTCCAGCTGCGGTTTTGGGGATCACTCAGATGGTGGGAACTCAGGCCCAGAACTGCATTAGAGCCAGCGTGTGGACATCAGTGCTTATTGGAGGTTTTTGGCCCTCTCACCAGTGCCACCAGTGCCAAGGTTAAGTCAGGCAAGCTTCCTTCGTATCCCACCTGCCTTACAGGTTCCTGTGTTTGTTCATCCTTATGCTGAGGCTATAGCTTTTGGGGCTCCACTTCACATGAAGCCTTTCTCCCCGGGTAACCCCCAGCTTTATCCTCTGTCCTCACTACCTGTCAACCTTCTACAAGGGAGCTGCGGTCCCCAGGGTCAACAGCCAGTTACTGTTGAGTGAAAGCCAGCTTGAGTGCTTACTTATCTCCCTAGGTTCCTGTATTAACTCTGTTCTTATTTTATGTATTCTCGATGCTCCAGTATCTGGGGCCTTACTGACCCTGGGGAGGCTGCCCCTCCCGGGGCTAGCTAATTCCTAGTTAGCAAACACGGCACCTGCTAGAGCACCTTTTACCTGCATACTAACTAATCCAGAACCCATACTCCGACCCACCTCCTTTATCTGGTTCGCATACTCCAGAAAGTAATGATATCCCTCCGCCCTCCTCATCATCTCCAGAACCAGGCACCAGACAACCGGAGGCAGCCCCTCCACCCCAGAACCTGCTGGGACTATTCAGACGAGTGGATCCTAAAGCTGCTTACAAATTGCCTTGCCTTGCCTTTCCCTCGGAAACCACCATAAACATTCCAGCCCTGGCGTTCCCCTCTGGACTGACCCTGGTGCTTCCCGCAGTGGCCCTGGTGAGGCAGCACGGCGCCCTCCCCCACCCTGAGAACTGAGACAAACAGAGTCTCTTCTCAAAGGCAGCAAACCATCTCCCGGTCCCTCAGCCTCACCATACACGGATAAAAGCAAGATCCTGGGTAGATTTTAAAATAGTTCCTGGCTTTTACTTTGATTTTTATTTTTTCCCTCTGAAATCCCTTACTTTCTTAGAAGCTCAGCACTGCATTTTTAACAATGCTTTCAAAGTTTCATCCAGCATTTTTAGCTTTCAGTGAGCGCTGTGGGCTTTAACCCCTCAGGGGCGCCCTTCCCCTCTGAGAACAGATTCTGCTGCCCAGTGATGCCCACCGCCATCCCCGGCGCACACGACGGCGCCTGCACAACCCCTGGAAGTTCTTTCAGCCTCGCTGGTGGTTTGCAGTTTTAACGAGCATCCTGATTTCACCATCATTGAAAGCTGGGTTTTTTGTTTATTCTCTTGTTTTGGGATGATCTTCGAGAAGACAAAGGGGAAATGCCCCGCTAGTGCCACGTTCCACAAACTGGGAATCATCCCACTTGCTTACTGCATTCAAATTCATGCTGGGAGATTTATCCTCATTGATACATGTTACTGTAGGTAGTTCAATTGAACTGTAGTATTTGAACGGACTTGTCAGGCATAATTAACTGTTGTTCCTCTGAGCCCCTATTCTCAGGGCTGCACAGATTACTAAAAGCATCCCCTGCCCCCACAGGTGTTTTAGGAACTTAAACAAACAGGACATACTAGGCTGGAACGCCTGGACCCTGAATCTAAAGATAAATCTCATCAAAACAAACTGAAGCCTGTACTATCAGCCAGAAACCTCCTGATTTACCACTAATCGCCATGATTACCCAGCTGCACCTCCTCCCCCAATTAGGGGTGTGAGAAGCTATTACACATTGGTGTTTCTCTCCCTCCCTTCCCCTCTCTCTAAAAATAAATAAACTGAAGAAGGTCCCCACTTCGTTCCTTCTTCAAAATCTTTTTTTTAAAGATTTTATTTTTTTAATAGTCTTCCATTTTATTTTTATTTTAAAAAAGATTTTATTTATTTAACTTTTAGAGAGATGGGAAGGGAAGAAGAGAGGGAGAGAAACATCAATGTGTGGTTGCCTCTCGTGCACCCCCAATTGGGGACCTGGCCTGCAACCCAGGCATGTTCCCTGACTGGGAATGGAACTGGCAGCTCTTTGGTTCATAGGCCTGTGCTCAATTCACTGAGCTACAACAGCCGGGGCATATTTTTAATAGTCTTCCATTTTTAGAAATTTTATTTGATTATTTTCAAGACTTTCAAGTCACTTTTGATAGCCTCTTGTTCCCTGCTAGTGAAATATTTTAAACAGTTGTTTTACATTTCTAATATTTGAAAAGTCTAACATCAAAGCCCTTAAGGTTTATTTCTCCTTTGTGGGGTTTTTTTTTCCTAAGAATTTTTCCTAATAGATTGTTTTCTTGTATACTTTATAATTCGGGACTTTGTAATTTGGTTCTCCAAATCTATGGAACGTATGAGGCCTGATATGGAACCAGTTAAGCCAATCTCCTCAGCTTTGAGTTTTCTGGACTAAGTAGATAATATTGACTCAAGTCTTAAATCAGTGTGAGGACAAAACTCGAACAATAAGTTCTCAGGGAAGGCACTTTCCTCCACCTCCCTCAGCTGGAACGGGGGGCTAAGACAGCACTTACAGACTCTTCTCCCGGTGAGTGGGCCTCCCAGCGCCCACCTTCACTAAGAGCGGAGCCCTTCCTGCGTGCTGCTTCCCGCGAGGGTCTCGGCTGTGGCTCCCACCTCGGACAGGCTATGAGAACCCACGGCTTCATAGAGAACCACGGGGTCCAGGTGCGGACAAAGCCCCTTGAGACAAAGTGAGCTTCAGGGCTTGGGATTCCTGTGGCCTCTTCATTTGGGCCCACTGAGAATTCCCTTTCTTATGAGATTAGCATTTACTTAAAAGCTTGTTGATCTAGCACTTCCCGGTATGTTATAGTGGGAAGTCATCTCAGAGCACCTGGTCTGCAGGAAGCAGAAGGTCAGGGTGACTCCTATTATGTATTTATGCGCTAAGATTCTTAGACTTTGGTAGAACAGCGCCACAGGACATGTTTTAAAATTATGTCGTAGTCAGAATCCCTATATTTAAACCAGATAAAAGTACAGCATCTGTTCCAGCGCTGGGAGTGAAGGGGCAGAGCAAACCCCCCCATTCCTCTTGTTCCCTGAGATGGCATTAGGGAGCTTCGGGGTCCTGCTGGGTGCTGTATGGGGACTGCAGCAGCGGAAGGCCCTGTACAAAGGCATGCAATGGCAAGCAATCACAAAGCGTGGAACTGTGCTCTTCCTGGAATCCTACACCCCATTCTACGGGACTAGAACTATGAACAAGGAGGCAGGAGACCTCAGCTCTAATGTCTGCGGCTGCCCTGAGCAAGCTCTGTGACCCTGGGGAGTCTCCTATCTTTGCGCCTAAGATTCCCCACCTGAAAATGAAGAAGGTGGACCCTGATCCCTGAGACTTCCTCCCGACCCTTCGGTCTGTAGGTTTCATGTATGTTCCCTTTGCTGGAGGTGCGGGGCTGATGGATACTCACCTTTACCACATACACTCTGACCAAGAGCTTGATGGGCCGGTTTTGTGGGATCCCCCGGGAGATCTGGGGCTCAGAGAATGATACTGCCTCTGACTCAGGGTAAATGAGGAAGGAGCCCTGGAGGGAAGGGAGGACAGACAGGCCCTGGTAAAAGAATCTCCCTCCCACACCCCCACCTGTGCTCCCTGGTCCCCACTTCATTCCTTCTTCAAACACACCTTAAACTTGCCTACCAGGTGCCCAGACCCTTCTTCCTCTCCATCTGCATCCTGACCCCCTTGCCCTCGATACAAGGGAAACACGTTCAGCCAGTCTTCAAAGTGGTTAAATTCTTCCTCCAGGGAGCTGTTGTAGATCTGAAAGGCAAAGGCCTCGGTGACGGTCCAATATCCAGAATCCAAGCAGAATCCCCTCTCCCCAGCACCCGGTCACCTTCAGAGTGGTGATTGCTTTTTTCAGGGACAAGCCTTTGACTTCAGCCTTGCCCTGGTCTTGGGCTTCCCCCTCCGCGGAAGTGAGGTTGGCCCCATCTGGGAACACAGTTAGAAATACTGGTGCGGGGGGAGCAGGGGAAACAGAAAGCAAGAGTAAGAAAGCCAAATTTCTTACCTAAATCCCCAGGATCATCCATTTCATCCTCATCAACGTTGGGCTGAAATCAAAGGCCAGGTCAGAAATTCTCCCCCAACCCTCACCTTCTTAATCTACCCTTTTTCTGTGATAGGCAGTTGGGAAACTTCAGTTCAGGTTCCAGCGGGGTAAGCTGCTTGCATTTGCGAGGCTTGAGTTTAGCACCGAGTCCTGCGCTGACTGAGACAGTGACCCCCAGCTACCTGTGCCCACGGGACAACTTGAAACGGGGCTACTAGTCCCAACCCAGACGTGCTGTCAGTGTAAAATGCACACCAGGCTCAAAGGCTTTGTATGGAACAATACTGTAAACTATCTCATCATTAATTTTTATAATAGTTACTTCTCAAAATGATTTTTTACATATATTAGGTTAAATAAAATATGGTATTAGAATTCATTTCACCTGCTTCCTTTTATTTTTTTTTAAGGCGGCTCCTAGAAAAGTTAAAACCACATGTGTGGCTCACATGAGATTTCTGTCGGGCAACACAGCTCTCCCTAATGGAGCTGACAATCCCAGGACTCCAGAACCGGAACTGAGAAGAGATGGCTGGATGAAGAGCTGTGAGCCCCACATTCGAAGAGACCCTTCCTCTTGCCCTTTACCCTCCTCTGCCTCCGGCCCCGCTGGGACCCTCTCTGCCTCCACCTGCCCCTGGAGCTCCTGCAGCGAGGCGTAGTACTTGGACCACCAGTCGAGCTCTTCAGGATCTGGCACGTCCTCCTCCAGCTCTGGGCCTTGGTCCAGAAGGCCTCTCAGGGGGAGCTTCTTCAGAGGAGCCTGAAGAAGAGAGAACTCAGCACTCCGAGCCCAGTGCCATGCCCAGCCCCACCAAGCCCCCCCCTCCACACATTTCCCATAACCCGTCACCTTCAGGAGCCGTCCGGACATCCCTGCTTCAACCAATGAGAAATCTGGGGACTTCCTTCCTAGGAGAGTGGAAATGAGACCAGGAGGGCAGGTGAGTAGAAGTCAGACTCCATGTCACACCAAGGGTCTCCGGGAGCCATCTCAGCCTGGAACCAGAGGGCTCTGGTCTGGTAGCCCCTGAGAGAAAGTCCTTTACCTTCAAGTTCCTTGGGCACCAAGTCCCCTGTCTCCTCTTCTCCTTCCTCCTCAGGGGTATCCTCCTGACCCCGGAGTGTAAATCGCATCATGTGGGGGACAATGTGGGAACCCACGAGCACTGTGCGGCCGAAGGCCCGGCGTTCAATTACTAGGATGCTGAGTGGGGGCTGCAGGTAAGGCTGCTCCGGCAAGTCCTGGGGGTGGAGAGAGAGGACCTGTGTCTCCGAAGACCCGGGGAAGTGGGAGAGGCAGCGGCAGAGACAGATGCAGAACCCTATATTTAAACCTGCATTCTTAGCCCAGCTCTGCCACAGCCTCATTGCATCAGCTGGTAAGTCATTGCCTTCTAAGCCTATTTCCCCCCTAAAAAAGAGACACAATCCTGGAGTTGAAAGACTGTTGTATCAACTGACATAATGGATACAAAAGGATTTTGGAACCTATGAAGTGCTATCAAAAACATAAGGTTCTTGTTGTTATGTTATTATGTAAAAAACCAGTGCTCTATGAAAAAAAAGAACCGGTGCTCAATTTGCTAATATAAATTTAGAACCCTAAAAATATGTATCCCCTCTAACCCACGAATTCCATATCTATCAAGGGATCATAAGGGAGGGAAACAATAATCATAATACTGTATTGCTGGGCTCATTTTACATATATGTGTCAATTATAGCACGAAGGAGGGTGGAAGGAATGGAATTATAATGGAGAAAGTTTCTATATTTTACTGTACCTAAATTAATATTAATCTTAAGTATATTATAAAAAGTCAGTATGCATTTTGTAATCCCCAGAGCAACTACCAAATAAAAAATCAACAAAGGAGTTAGAGCAGTATTCTAATAACTATCTATTTAATACCAAAAAAGGTAGCAAAGGAGCAAAAATCCATGAGACGAATAGAAAACAAATTGCAAAATGGTAGCTGTAAACCCAACCATCTTAAAAAATAACATCAGAAGTGACTATATTAAATACTTCGATCAAAGGGCAGAGATTGGCAACGGGATTTTTTTTTTATTTTATTTATTTATTTTTAGAGAGGGAAGCGAGAGGGAGAGAGAAACATCAATGTGTGGTTGCTGGGGGACATGGCCTGCAACCTAGGCATGTGCCCTGAGTGGGAATCGAACCTGCGATGCCTGGTTTGCAGCCCGCGCTCAATCCACTGAGCTACGCCAGCCAGGGCGGATTTTTTTTAAAAAGATGCAGGTTACATGCTGTCTGGGAGACATTCTTCAGAAAGACACGTGTGGGTTGAAAGTAAAAGGATGGGAAAGATACGGCGTGCAGACGGTGACACGGAGAACTGGAGTAGTTACACTCTCAGACAGAACAGATATTTAGAGAAGAAAATTTCACTGGAGAAAAAGAGGGACATTATAATGATAAACAGGTGAATTGATCAGGAAGGTAACAACTGTAAACATGCATGCACCTAACAACAGAACCCTAAAATACAAGAAGCAAAAAAATGACAAAACTAATTCAACAGTAATAGTTGGAGACCCCAGTGCCACTCTCAACAGTGGGTAGAACAGCTGGACAGAAAACCAGCAGGAAGGCTCGCACAACCCCACCGGCCAACTCCACCTCGTGACTCTGCAGCGCTCTCCACTCAACAGAAGGAAACACCTCTTTTTCAAGTATGCAGTGGAGCAAGGGGTGCACTGTGGGGTGGGAAACAAGAGGAAACGGCCCCTGGAAGTTCAACGAGCAAAGTGCTTCCAGTTTCAGCATCTCATAGCACAATGAAGTTTTCAGACTGAAAACTCTGCATGTGGAACAGAATCAGGAACCTGCGTCGGGCTTTTTGTTGTTGCTGGTGCCTCCTTACCACCATGCTTGTCCTAGTCACCTCCCCCCCCACACACACACACACATGCACAGTCTCAGCACTTCTCGGTTTGCAAAGCCCTTTCACCAACACCCTGTCTCTCACCGGCTCCTCACAGCACCCCTGCAAAGAAGGCATTTGTTGTTTTCTTCAACCTTTTTTCTTTTGCACCTGCTACTCCCTTTTACAAATAAACAAAACGCTGGAAGCTCGGACAAGACAAGTGATTTAACAAGCTCCTAAGTGGCATTGCTAGAAATGAACTCCAAAGTTCATATTATAGTAATTATAAATCACACAAAGAATGTACTTTTCTCAGGCTGTCTCAGAGACTAGATAGATTCCTTCAGACTCATGCTTCCTGACACTTGGCTAATCCACTTATTCCATACAGCCAAGGGAGCACCACCAGTTCATGGATTTAACCAGGAATCAGCAAACGGTAGCCTGTAGGCCAAATCTGGCCCAGTTTTTGTAAATAAAGTTTTATTGGAACACAATCATATTCATTCATTATTTGTTGTCTATAAATGCTTGCATGATACAATGACAGAGTTGAGTAACTGCAAACTTTAAAACTCTGTGGCTAGCCCTGGCTGCTGTGGCTCAGTGGATTGAGTGCCAGCCTATAAACCAAAGGGTAGCCTGTTCGATTCCCAGTCAGAGCATATGCCTGGTCTGCGGGCCATGTCTCCAGTTGGGGGTGTGGGAGAGGCAACCAATCATGTGTCTCTTGCACATCAGTGTTTCTCTCCCTCTCTCCCTCCCTCCCCTCTCTCTAAAATAAATAAAATCTTTTTTAAAAATAATAAAACTATGCGGCTCACAGAGCCTAAAATATTTATTAGCTCATTGCCCATTTATAGCCAGTTTGGTAACCTCTGGATGAATCCAAGATAACCAGCCTAGAATTCATTATCCTGCTGTCCCCTCTCACTTCCCAGCCCAGCACTCTTGCCCCCACCCAGGCCCTCACCACTGTCAGATGCCTGACGAGCTCGGTGAAATTGGGGCTCTCACGGTAACTGGCCAGGACCTCAGACTCCACACGCCGTCCAGCCACCTCCAGCACAACCTGGGGCTGCTCCACCTCAAACAGATGCACACGGCCGAGGCCCCTCAGACCCCAGAACAGCACCTAGGGTCGGGAAGTGGGAGACTCAGACGCCTGCCCCTGACAGAGGGGCACCCAGGTGCGGGGGAAGGAGGGAGAGGTGAGTGCCTGGTGCTACCTCCACACGGAACGCCCTGAGCACCGGGCGCACGTTGGGTGGCAGAGATAGGCGTTTGGAGAGGGGCTCAACCAGGGGTGTCAGGTCCTGGGGCTCCACATCACTGGGCACTGAGGGCTGCAGGGGCAAGAGGTCAAAAGTCAAAGAAGAATCAGGCCGAAGGAGGGAAATCCAGGGCTCTGGAAAGAAAAATAAAGAGCTGCAGGTGAAATATAAATCCAGTGGGCCTAGGCAAGGCTAGGTTGGTGGGAGGGGGTTGTCTAGGAAACAGCCACGTACAGGAATGATGGATGGTTGTCTGAGGCATGAGCATCCACCCACGGTCTGGGTTCTTTGGGGCTGGAAGCCTGACAAGGTGAACCTAGGGTATGTCTCCTTTTAGTGTTCCCTGGAGTCAGGAGGTCCAATGAGGTGACCCCAGGACAGATCTGCAGCCTGTATTCTCTCAGGGCAAGGGACTTGGGTAACCCTGGTACATGTCCATGTTCTATATTCCCCAGGGCTGGACAACCTGAGAAAATAACAAGAGGAATCCACAGCTCAAGCCCGCTAGGCCACGGCACTCTGACCTCAAGCCGGCCACTGTAGTCCAGTTCAATGAGTTCAAAGGTGGCGATGAGTTCTCCGGCGGCCCGGGGCCCCTTCCTCAAAGGGAAGAACTGTAGCTCAGGATGCTGGTAAGGGTCCTCCAGCAGCTTCACCCTCGGGGCAGCCAGCGTCCTGCCCAGGAACACGGGGTGGCCCTGCAGGGAGCAGGCCAGTGAGGACAAAAGTGGAAGAGGCTCAGGAGCTAGGGAAGAGGGCATCAAGACAAGGAGTGGGGGTGCCCAGGGCCGGAGCCCAGGGGGTGCCCAGGCCACACTCACAAACTTGTTGTGGTCGAAGATATTGATGATCACTAACGGTGGCTCCTGCTGCAGATGCTCCCTCCTCCCATCCACGATCAGCTGATTGAACACCAGGAGCTCATCCCACAGGGGGCTCAGCGTCTGCTCCAGGACCTGGGGGCCACATGGAGAAGGAGGCAGTGGTAGGCGTCAGAGAAGGCTCCCAACACACATCCCAGGTGAGCCCAGCTGCGCCAAAGTAGCACTTCAAGTGGCTTTATCACAAAAGGCTGAGAATGTGAGGATGAAAGCAACCTTCGGACTGGTGTGGACCCTGCCCTTCCAGCACTGGTGTCCCCTTACGAATCTGCCACCCTCAGAGCTTGTCTTAAAGTCCACCTCAGAAAACTGCTCCTCACCCCTAGGGCCCTCCAGTTCTACACCACCCTGTAAGTCAGGGCGGCCCGATCCAATATCTGGCCTGAAAACCCAGGACGGGAAGACAGGTTTAGGGCCTGGGGAAGAAAACTCATCACCCACCGACCTCGTCTTCCAGCGCCCCTCCCCCCACACCCTCAGCCCAGGCCTCACCCGTGTGGTCTGGCACTGGGTAGAAATGAGGACTCGAGCAAAGGGGTCCGAGAGCCCGCTGTCATCTGCTGCCAACACACCTCGGGCCTGGTACAAGTGAGCCCGGAGCTGGAAGTAGCTGAAGTCTGGAGTGGGGGGAAGGAAAGGGCCATGTTTGCTCAAGGGACCACT
Organism: Tonatia bakeri; assembly: GCA_004024845.1. Taxonomy (NCBI): domain Eukaryota; kingdom Metazoa; phylum Chordata; class Mammalia; order Chiroptera; family Phyllostomidae; genus Tonatia; species Tonatia bakeri. Next base: position 66,154 of record PVIA01004369.1, read on the forward strand.
GGAATCCCTGACCCAGGCCCCACTGAAACCCAACAGAGCACCTAGCCCCACGTCTGGACCCACTGGTCACCCCCGGCACCCACCATCCTGTAGCAGGCTGCGGGGCAGCCCGGCAGAGGGCTCAGGCAGCAGCTCTGCGGGGAGCTCTGAGGTGCAGGCCTTGGCTTGCTTGCCCAGCCCCAGCCACAGGAAGAGCTCCAGCTTGGCACAGACCTCACCAGGAGCTGCCCCAGGTGCCTGTTGTGGAGAAGGGGCATGTTAGGGCCCAGCCTTATTACCCCAGCGAGACCAACAGCCCTACTCCCCCAGAGAGTGTTCCCAGTCTCTATACCGCCAAGCTGCACCCCAGCACACTAATCCAAAAAGCACTCCCTGTGCCTCACCCTTAGACCCCACTTTACGCCCTCTCCTCAATACCCCATTACCCTGATACTCCCTATTCCTCCTGGCCCAACACTGTCGCTCCCTCCGCCCCAAACCCCACTGCACAAAACTACACCCCGAGCTCTGCCCTCCCACACCCCACACTCACCCTCTCTGTCCTCTCCCCCCCAACACATTTAGATTCCCCTCCCTCATCCCCATGGTCACAGCTCCTCACCACTTGATCCCTGTGGTTAGCTTTTCCAGGGACACCTCCTCTAGAAACATTTGGCCCCAAGCCAGCTGTACTTTTAAGGAACTAATTAATCACTCTCCCATTTTCATTACCCTGCCCATCTGTCAGGGTCTCATCAGGGAAAGTGCCAGTGCGGGCCCAGAGCTGACAAAGGTTGATGTTTATCTCAAGTCAAAGCTGGCCCGGGTAAAGCACAATATCCTTTTGGCTTTTAGATAATTTAAAAGAGTTTGGGTATACTTTTTAAAATAATAAAAGTTGTAAAAAAATAAAATGTTGGAATTTTTTTAAAAGTTAAAATAAACATGAGCCTCCCCCCACTCCAGACCCCAGCACCCTCGCCCCCCGCTCCACTCACGGTGAGCAGCAAACTCTGGATCTTCCCACAGTGCTGGCCTCGTTCTTCCTCAGCCTCGGAGCAAAGCACATCCTGGGCTGGAACCCGGGCCCAGGCCGCCCCGCGCCGCCCGCTGAGCATCCAGACCAGCACGTCCGGGAGGGGTGGCTGGGGCTGCAGGCAGAGAATGGGGTCACCAAGGTGGATGCAGAGCCGAGACCACCTGTTCCCACAGCTTCCACTGGATGGACAGACCAAATATGCCACCTGCAGCTGAAATTACCCATCTCTCAACTCTGTGTCCTTTTCCCAATAGACTTTTGTGGCTTGGAGGCAGCGAAGTTTTCTCACACAGGCAGCAGAAAGCAATAAACGTGAAAGGAAAGTTGTGTGTGATACTTGATCCAAACTCTGTGTAAATATATTATGTTATTTCAGCCTCTACTGTTCTTTTATACTCCAATCCAGGCATATAATAAAAATGTATAAAACATAGGAAAAGAAGAAAATCTGACCCATGGTCAAGAGAGGAAATTATCATTAGAAATAGACCCCCTAGGTAACGCAAGTGTTGGACTTATTAGACAGGGACGTTAAAACAATTGTGATAAAAACGCTAAGGGATTTAGTGGGACAAGTACGCGGAGTTAAAAGAAAATTTCAGCAAACGTATGAAAACTGGAGCCGAACAGACGTCTGGAAAGCGCAGGGGAAAGGGCATTTGGGGCGGACAGATTGGTGGGCGAGGCGTTACCTCTTGGGCCAGGAAGCGCAGTTTTGCCAGCAGCTTCTTGGCCAGTGCCACCTTCTCTTGCACATTGCCCTGTCTCAGGCCCCGGAGAAGGCGCAGTCCTTGCTTTGCCAATAGGCTCTGGAAGGGCAGGAAGAGGCTGTGAGCAGAGGGCCCCTGCTAGGTGCCCGAGACCCCCCTTCCCAGAGGCCCGTACCAGGCTGTGCACCAGCAGTTTCCCTCGACACCTGTCCAGGGTGTTGGGCCGGGTCATCGTTCGGCGCTTAGCACCGTGGCAAAACTGTCTGCAGTGAGTAGGAGGGGATATGACAGGTGGGAGTCAAAGGAGAGGACACTGACCCTTAGGGCCACTTCCCTCAGGGCTGGCGTCCCACGCCCAGATTCCACACAAGCCTCTCTCAAACTTGTTCTCAAAGAGGGGCTCTTCCTCAGCCAAGGAGGGCTTCTGTATTTGGACCATTCCCAAATTCTTTGAGGTCTGCCTCACCATTGAGCCCCAGAACTCTTTGGTATTAAACGATCTACTACCCTGGCTATGGAAAGTGTGGCCCAGGACCAAGAGCAAGGTATCACCTAGCTAGAGACACAGAATCTCAACCTAGCACACGCTTGCTACCATAATCCACGTGTTTACTCCCTGCGGGATCCACCTGCACATTAAAAGCTCAGATGGGTTGGGTTTGACATTTCCAACAAATGGACCCGAGATAGCTGAGCTGTTACCTGCCCAAATCAAGTGCAAGAGTTCCAATGATTATGCCCCCCATTAAAAAATCCTGCTTTACTCCAAAACTTCAGAGTCATTCTTTACCACTCTGTCTTTCTCTCACATTCCACATCAGTCCATCAGCCCACAGTTGAGGCTCTGCCTTCAAATATATCTGGAATCTGACCACTTTTCTCCTGTTCTAGAACCACTGGAGTCCAAGCCACCACCCTTTCTCTCCTAGGATCATGGCAGCAAACTCCCAGCTCCCACCGCTTCCGCTCTCGCCCCCTCTCCTGCAGAATATTCTCATACAGCAACCACAGTGATCTTTTCAATGCTCTCCAGACCATTTCACTCCTCTCTGGGGCTTTCTCATCTCAGAAGAAAAAACAAAGTTTTTTAAATGGCTGAAAAGGCCCTGCATGATCTGACTGACTTTATGTCCCTGGCTGCATCGAATACTACTCTTCCCTCACACATGAGCCCACTGGCCTTTTTGCTCCTCTGTGAATACATCAAGCCCACTACCACCTTTGGGCCTTTGCTTTTTTTTTTTTATTGAAATATTTTATTTTCAGAGAGGGAAGGAGGGAGAAAGAGAGGGAAAGAAACATGGATGTGTGAGAGAAACATTGGTTGGTTGCCTCTCACACACCCCCAACTGGGGACCTGGCCCGCAAAGCCAGGCATGTGTCCTGACTGGGAGTTGAACAGCAGCCTTTTGGTCCACAGGCTGGTGCTCAACCCACTGAACCACACCAGCCAGGGCAACCTTAGGTATTTTGTATTAGCAGCTCCATCTGCTAGAATGTTCTGCCCTTAGATCTTTGCATGCTCACTGCCCTTCCTCACTCAGGTCTCTGCTCAAATGTTACCTCCTCACACACCTTCCTTGGTCATCAGTCTGAAAAGCCCCTCCACTCTCTCTGCCCTCATACTCTGCCTCGCCTGTCTCTCTAAACAGAAAGTAAGGCAGGGCGGTGACTTCATTTTGATCACCACTGTATCCCCAGGTCCTGCTTCCTAACATGCTCAGAAGATTTTGTTGGATAAAGTAAAATGATTTTGGAGATGTGGTATTTTGGGCTTTTTTTTGACTCCCAATGATTTAAGACTTTATTATAAAATTTTTCAAAAATGTATAAAATAAATGACTCCAAGGATTTTTTTCTCTGAGAGCAAAAAGGAATCTAGAAACCTAGGAACATTTGCTATTGATTGAAAATTGGCAGATGAATGAACTCCTCTTAACAAGACTCGGATCCACAAAATTGGACTCAGAGAAATTGGGTCTGGTAGAAATAATAGCCACAAAAGAAAACCACATTAGCCAAAGCTATAAATAGCAAAATATGATAGGGACAAATCTTTCTCTGAAATTTTCCTACCCAAGAATAATTTCCATAATAAAATAATTGCAGTAAAATGCAAGTGGAAATAATTTAGTTGCACTGTATAGAAAATCAAGTAAGGAATTAAACTGGGTTTGGAGATATAGAGGATGGAGGCAGAGAAAAGAACCTTACAATAAAGCCCTGGGGTATATAAGGCAAAGTCTGTCCAGAAAAAGTCCAGCCATTGTTAATATAACAAGAACGGTATGCGCAGCATCATGTAACCTGGCAGCCAAGGAGAGTGGACTGGAATGCACATGTGTGAACAATGACAACTCCACTGTACTAATCAGTGGGGTGGTAGACGCTGTTGAGTGAGCATGCGTATCATGTAGCCGTCACATTCAAAATGCCTGAGCAAGTAGAGCAACAAACCTGCATCAAATTTTGTGTTAAGCACTGGCTGGTGTGGCTTAGTGGATTGAGCACCAGCCTGCAGACTGAAAGGTCATCGGTTCAATTCCAGTCACGGAATATGCCTGGGTTGCAGGCTGGGTCCCCAGTTGGGGGTGTGCAAGAAGCTACTCTACGATGTCTCTCTCACACATTGATGTTTCTCTCCCTATCTCCCTCCCCTCCTGTCTCTCTAAAAATAAACCAATAAAATCTTAAAAAAAAAAAAGATCTTAGCCCTGGCTGATGTGGCTCAGTGGACTGAATGTCAGCCTATGAACCAAAGAGTCGCCGGTTCGATTCTTAGGCACATGCCTGGGTTGCGGGCCAGGGCCCCTGTGTGGGGTGCGTGAGAGGCAACCACACACTGATGTTTCACTCCCTCTCCTTTTCCCTCCCTTCCCTCTCTGTAAAAATAAATAAATAAATAAATAAATCCTTAAAAATAAAAAGGACTTAGAGTTTTTTTTAAATTGCATTAAGCATGAATATTCCTCCCCAGAAACCATTCAGGTGATTCAAAAGGCCACAACTATGGGCAATTTGTGATTGGCAGCTTCATCAGGACAGTGCACCCACTCATGCATCACAGCTCGTGCAGATTTTTGGTGAAATATTAAATCACCCAGGTGACTCAGCCCCCCTACAGCCCAGATTTGGTGACCTGTGACTTCTGGCCTTTCCCAAAACTAAAATCACCTTTGAAAGGGAAGAGATTTCACAACGTCAATGAGATTCAGAAAAATGCAATGGGGCAGCTAATTGTGATTGGCAGAACTGTGTGAGGTCTGAAGGTGCCTGCTTTGAAGGGGACTGAGGCATCATTGTCCTATGTACAATATTTCTTACATCTTGTATCTTCTTCAATAAATGCCTCTATTTTTCATAACACGTGGCTGGATATTTTCTGGACACACCTTGTCGTATACATGGACACTTGGAACATTTAGAGGTCGAGAAGAGAGGGAGCCAGCAAAACTGATGGAAAGAAATGGCCAAGGAAGAGAAGGAACACCAGGGGTGTGAAAACAACAGCAGAGATTTCCAAGGAGAGTGGGATCGACTGTGTCCATTGACACTGAAAGATTAAGTTGAGGACAGAAAAGTGACCACCTAGGACCCGGTCCTTGGCTGAGTCTTCCTCTTCTACACTTCCTCTAAATGCTGGAGCTCTCCAGGTCCTCCAATTTTTCTTTTCTCTGGTCCCTAGATGACCTTATCCAATTCTATTTATGTATTCATAGCTCCCAATTTTTCGTTTCCAGCCTGGAATTCTCCACAGAACTCAACTCATGTAACTATCTGCCTAGCAGGCACATCCATTTGTAAGTCTAAGGGACATTTACCTCAAAGTTACCTCAGAAGCTCACTTCAATCCAATCAGGCCTTCTCTTATTTTCCATAACTCAGTAAATAGCACCATCTACATAGTTGTGCAAGCCAACATCTTGGGCGTCACTTATGACTCTTCTTTGCATGTTTTCCTCACCCCCTGCTAGTTAGCAAGTCCTAACGTGCCACCTCCAAAGTCTAAAATTGCTCTCGAATCTGTTCCTGTCACTCTATGTCCACTACAACCATCCTAGAGACAATCCATCATCAGTCGCCTGGATTTTTGCAATGCCCTCTTCAATAATCTCTCGGCTTCCTCTCTTACATCATTCCTCCCCCACTGATCCTTTGTAAGGATAAGTTAGAGCATATCCCTTCTCTCTTCACAGCCTTTTGTGGCTCTCTCTCTCACTCAGAGAAGAAGCCCAGGTCATTACAATGGCCTACGAGGCTCCCCCATGCCTGTCCCACCAGCATCCTCCACACCCCTCCCCGCCACGCACCCTCCAGCCCCATCTGCTCACTCTGCGGCAGTCCCGCTGGTTCTCACTCCTCCTCAAGCACATGGGGCATGCTTCCTCTCAGGGCCTTAGCACCCGCTGTCCCTTCAGCCTGGGGCCCCCTCGCTCACATGGTTTGCTCCTCCATCTTCACGCCAACTCCACAGTGGCCACCCATCGCCAGCCTTTTTTACATTTCAGTACTTCTCTCAATACTCCCTTCGTTTATGTTCTCCCTGACATGCATCCTTCTCATACCTCTTCACTTTCTACCATTTCGTTTGCATGTTTTTTTATTTGTGTCCCCATCCAGACTCCACCCCCCCACCACCAACATAACAAATTCCAGAAATTTTCGTGGGTATGAATGCTTTTCACTGCTGTTCTTGTGCCTAAAACAGTGTCTGACATAGCAAGTGTGAAAGGATTTATTAAATAAATGGATTAATAACTTATTTGAGAAGAGGGTCAGAAAAACACTGAAATACCTGGAATTGCAGTCAGTGAAGGTCAAAGACAGAAATGACTAGGACAAGCTTATGTGGTTACATAATGGCCTGGTCACTAGGGACCACTTGAGTAATTCCTCCAGTAGGGGAGAGGAGAGAAAATCAAGGTCACAGCTGTGGCTGTGGGAGCAAGGGCACTTCCCACGCGGGAGCAGCAAGGAAATACAGCAGATGGATGCGCAGAAACTGGCAAAGGTAGTGGACCGGATGGAGGCAGGTGAAGCTTCTGTTTGGTCTATGAAGCAGAAGAGGTTATTAGCTGGAACAAGAACGGAGGAGAGGAGCAGGGGACGTTGAGAGGAGAGTGGGAAAGGCCCAAGATTCTAGGAGCAGCCGAAACGGAGTTTATTGGAGGGGACTGGCCCAACCCCCAATAATTTCCATCAAGCTCCCTCCATACGGACAATCATCTCCTTCTCATTCTTCTGTAAAGCTACGTAAAGGCAGTTTCCATCCGCCCTTGGGCCCAAACAGCCACCATTCTGGAGCTGGCACAGAGACAGGCTCTCAGCTCACCTGCTCCCGGCCACTAGCTCCTCCAGCGCCTGCTTGAGTCGTGCGCAGGCACAGGGCCCTGGCTTGCGCTGCAGACTCTCAACCTCCTGGAGCCCCTGGTCCTGCATAACGGAGCGGGAGGGTCAGAGTCACCAGGGCCCCAGACTCCAACTATGTTTAGGCCACACCCCCACCCACGGACCCCGCCCACTCACCGCAGCACCTATTGGCCCCTCCCACCTTTGGTTCCAAGGGGTTGGTGGATCCATTTTTCTAGCGCCCCACTGACTTCACACCTCTGGGGCTAGAGCCAATCAGTATTTTACCTTTGCTGGCCCCTTTCTGGATCCGACAGTTTTGAATCCCTGCCCTCCCACAATTCTGGCCTCTCCACCACACCCACAAGCTGTGCCCTTTGGCCCCCTGGGCTCGTCCCAAATAGGTGCTGGCTCCCTGGTGCTATCCATTTAGCCCAGCTCCAGAGCTCTCTTCAAAACTGCGGTCTCCCGCATGCCCCAATGTCCCGGCCCCTCCTTGTGGGCGCCTGCTTCACCCTCACCAGCCTCTCGGCCACTTTCCACACACAATTACTGCTCCGCAGGCGCCACGTGTGATCTTCCCAGCGGCTCCACACGTGCACGCACGGCTTTTGGTGACGCAGGGGCAGGCAGAAGTATGGCCTGGGCCAGGCAGAGAAGAGTAGAGGCTGTCTGGGAGCTGTCCTGGGCTGCTGGGGGTGCCCCAGTACCCTCCCTCTAAGTCACCAGGAGCACTCACCCGCTGCCGTCCATGGGTTCAGGCCGCTGAGCAGGGGTTCCCAGCTCCTCCTCCTCCACCAGCCTGGCTCCCACCTCCGACTCCAGCAGAGGCTGCGCTTCCCCCTCCGCGCCCTCCGTTCCCTCCCGGGTCCTGGACCCTCGGCCCAATTGCTCCTCCTGGCGTCCTGCGTGACCTGCCCAGAGCAACACGGGTCAGCAGGCACCAGGCTGAGAGTCTGACACCCCCCCCCCCCCCCCCCCCCCCCCCCCCCCCCCCCCCCCCCCCCCCGCTCACCCTCCTTTGCCTCAATAGAAGTCAGAGTCCACCCCTTCCTGAGGTTAACCATCCATTCCAGGGGCCTTAAGTCTGGAACAAGAGTGACCGCCCCCAACCCCATGGCCCTCAGGGGTTGGGCTAGGCCACACACCAATGGAGATCTCGAAGCTGATGGGCTGGGAGGCCAGGGCGGGGTCAATCATGGTGGCCTCGAAGAGCACACCAAAAAGCAGGAAATCTTCACAGGGTGCCAGGGCATTCTGAGAAAGGCAGGTCAGACTAGAGTCAGCCCCACTCTCCCACGTTACAGCCCAGACAAGGCTGGGCCGAAATGCCCACAGAAAGATATTGTGATCAAGGCTCTAGAAGAGTCACTGCGGTCTCCTACCTCCCTCTCTGACTCTTGCAGTCCCAACCACTGGCCCAGGGCCCAGTTCTCTCAGGCCCACCTCTAATTAATCAGCCCCCCTTCCTTCACAAGCGTATGTACACAAGAGCACATATATACACACACTGTAGCCTTCACCCGGGCCCTAAACTGAGACCCCCCCCCCCCACACACACACACCCCAATCCTGGGTTTCATGCCTTGGAGCCAGTTATACACACACCAGAGCTGAGGGTGATCCTGCACCTTTGCTGAACCCCAGTCCCCACCTCTGGCAGCGGCAGCAGCTCCTCCACCTCCACCTCCATGGAACCAGGAATCTCAGGTGCACCAGCGCTGGAGCTGGCATCCAGGTGCTGCTGAATCCCTGTTGGGGTCTGGCCCTGCCTGGCTTTCTTCTTCTTTCTCATGAGCTTGGACAACCTGGACCTGTGTGGGGCCTGGAGAGACTCAGGTTCGGCTCTCCCTTCCAACACCTCCATGGACACAGCCACCAGCAGGCAGCCGCGGAACCAGATGCCGTGGCCAAGGCCGTCATTGAGACTTTGAAGACCATCCCGGAGTTTCCCACTGGGAGGTGAGCCATAGAGAGGCACCCAGGCCGGACCGAAGGTGGGGTTGAACCCCGCTGTGGGGGACAAGAACAGTGGTTTGGAGGGAAACATGGGGCGGGTGGACTCTAAGTCGGTCCATGCGCTACACCCTTATTTCCTGAAATTTTGGGGTGGGGAGTGAGATTGGGCCTCTGGGAGGGAAGTCTGCACGCAGCTACGGACCACCACCTAGGAGTACTTCTAAACAAGCTCAGTGCCGAAGGCCTGGGGAGAATTGGTATCTAGGCTTTAGGAGCGGCAGGAGCCAAAACTGGAGAGGTGGAGTCAGGATGGGGGTGGAGCTACAGGTGATCCTTTAGGGGCTGCGGTAAATGCATAATGTGGACGGGGATTGTTTCTGTACGTGTAAGTCTGTAGGGGGCACAGGTCTGGAGTGGTTGCTGGATGTGCAGCTGTAGTTAGGATTCTGTCAACAGAGCCAAACCGAGGGTGGGCTCTGTATTTTGGGAGAGATAGGTGAGTCTCCAAAGGGAGGAGCACAATTTGTCCTCCTGGGGAGGACCTGGGTGGGGTGGACCTGGTTTTCTAAGCAGAAGATGCGGTTTGCTGTCAGAGGCGGAACCAGGTCAGACAAGTTCCAGGTGAAGGCGGCGCTGGTCGGCCAGAGGGGCTCACCCGCGCGGCCCGGGTGTGAGATCTGCCGCAGGTCCAGCACGTGCGTGGCAAGGGCCACACCGACCAGCGGAGCGTCATCCCTCAGCTGCAAACGCAGGCTACGTGTCAGTGGTGGGAAGAGCTCCATGAAGCTCAGCTGTTCATTCCACTCGGGCCCCTCCGCTTCTTCACACACTGACGTCTCACCCTGAGCATAGAGACGAGGACAGGTGGAGAGGGGTCAGGGCAGGGTCAGGGCAGGACCAGGGCCCGAGCCTTGGCCAAGTGAGGACAGGAGGAACTTACCTGCTGGCCCAGGAAAGACACGCGCACATAGGGATCCACGAGGACGCTCTGGTCATGCAGGGCGCGGGCGAGACTGCCCAGCAGCCCCGGACGCAGCGCGGGCAGCCCCTCGGCGCGGTACACGCGCACGCGCAGCCGCGCCCACGGCCTCTCGGCCGGCACCCAGCGGGGCAGGAGCAGGTTCCTAGGGGAGGTGGGCAATGAGGGGCTGAGAAGCCGGAATCTCAGCCCCTCCGCCTCTTTGCGTTCTGGAGGCCATGCCCCGCCTTACCCTCCCCTTCCTACATCACCCCTGCTCACTTCTCGATGTCTGAGCTCTGCCCTGGGCCCGGGGATGGCAGCGAAGGGGACAGATCCCCACGTGCCCTCACGGACAAAGTGACCTTGACGAAGCCTTTGGTCCCAGCGCGGGTGTCCTGGGGGTCGTGCAGCGGAGCCCATTTCTGGTAGAAGTGGCCATCTGAGGGCGGAGGGGTGGGCCATGGGTCAGGGGAGACCAGCGAGACGCTAGGGCGCTTAGCCAAATAACGGGGTTCATGTCTGGCTCAACAGGGAGGGGCGAGAGTGCGTGGAGGTCAGCCTTCTGAAACGATTGCCACCTGACAAGGATCAGTGCCCACAGGGTTAGCTTCCCTTGTCCTTACCGATGAGTCTCAATGAGGGACGGGATCAGTACCTGGATGGTCGAAGACAATGCCCAGGTCCATCCTGAAGGTGCCGATCCGGGTGGCCATAAAGGGGAGGGTCTGCGAATGGAAAGCCTGGGGGAAGTGGCATTAGCCCTGGAGCTTCAGCACGCCCCTTGCCCGACAGCAACCTCTCACCCCAACTCCCCTCACCGTAATCTCCAGCAGCAAATCTTGGAGGCGAAGTCGGGTCTCATGAAATTCGAACAAGAAGTACTGCATTGAAGTGGGGAAACAAGAAAGGTGAGAGAAGGTTATACGTGAAGGATTCACACCAGCTGGGCTCTGCCTCTTGAAAGAAAATGCCCTACTTAACCACCCCACGCCCTATGGCTCCTTTTTGCACCCTTTCCCTCCAAGAGCCCATTAGACTTCAGGCCTGGCACTTGGCTCAAATCTGCCTCTACAGACTGTTCTTTATTATGAGTCCCACCCATTCTCTTAGGCCCGCCTCCCTCTTGGTGACGCCCACCTCGTTGTAGAAAGGGCAGTTGGTCCCTCGCTGTGTGGCAGTCACGCGGCGCTGCTCCCCAACACACACAACCACATAGGGGTTAATATTGACTCCCACCAGCTTCTGGGCCTCCAGCACCGTGACCCCCACCTGAAGGGTGTGGAAGGAAGAAAAAAGGATGCCAAGGATACCAAGCCTGCCAAGGGGTCGGGGCATAACATGCTGTGGTGGAGGGCAGGTGTTATTCTCCCAGGGTTCAGGCCTGGAGAGAGACGGGTACCTGAAAGTCCTGGGCTCTGGACACCTGGAAGTGATCCCTTCGGGCTAGGCCCCGGGCTCGGCTGTGGGAAGGGTTAAGGTCAGGGATCACTTCACTTCCTCCTCACACCACACCTACAGTCTTGCTTAATGCTCGAGATGTGACCTCCTCTCCTCTGAACTTTTGGATTCTGAGTCCTTCTGGTCTTGTCATACTCCCATCTCATCCTACACCCAGAATGTGACACATTCCTGGAGGCCTAAAACCATTCATTCATTCAACAAAGGTCTATTGAACACCTGCTATGTGCCAACACTCTTCTAGGCACTGAAGTGACCAAAAGAAACAAAACTCCTTGCCCTCATCAGGTTTTCATCACCTACCTGGGTTCCATGAGCGGTGTGTGAGCCAGTGCAGCTGCGTGTGTGTCTGTGTGGCAGTGTCTATGCCTAGGAGTGAGTGGCTGCTGGCCCCAGGGTACCCACTCTTCACCCATGGCCTAGGGCCATGTGTGTGTGAGGGTGGATGTGCATTGGACCTGCATGTATGGATGAGTGAGGGTGACGCACTGGTGGGGTGTGGGAGCAGGGGCGCAGTGCACACAAGTTACCTCTTGAGGGGGCTGAACACGACACCAGAAAGCTCCACATCAGGCTCGTCTTCCAGCTCCAGTTCATTGTCTTCGTCGTCCTGCTGAGCTAGGCCTCGAGCGAGCCTGCGTCCCAATGCCATGGCCCGCTGCTCCAGCCGGGCCTCCCCAGGCCTGATAGGAAACACCCTCAAGGGCCATGTCTGGGACCTGTCACCCATCTCTGGGTACCCCTTGACGTCCCTGATCCTAGAGCTGACCTCTGACTCTGGGACTGACCCCACTGATCCCAACACGGACCTCTAACCTGGGATACCTGTAATTCCAGAATTGACCCCTGATTCTGGGACTGGGTTCTAACCCTGAAATTGATCCACTATTGATCCCAGATTCTGGAACTGACCCACACCACTGGTTCTTAATCTAAAGACTAACCCGGTGGTCAATCTCTGCTCAGAGTTGGCCTGCTCCCATGTTCTGTGGAGTATACTATCACTTAATAAATCTTCCCTCTTTCTTTATACTATATATAAAAAAAAAAAGACTGACCTGGTGACTCCAGGTCACCCCCACATACTTACTCCAGCTCCTGGAAGCCCAGATTGGGGATGACCAGCTCCGAGCTGAGAGGAAGAAAAATGAAAGAAATGAAAGGGCCAGGCCTGACTACAGAGCTGCTAGCTGGGCAGCTTGGGTGCAAAGGTCACCATACCCAGCAGATCCAGAGTAGAACTGGGTACCACTTTTACCTTCCCTACCTACCTTGACGGGGACCACCAGTCCTTACCTAGGTTTGGGGGGAAGGTGGTTTACCTGTCCCGGATGGGTGCCCCAAAGTCCTCCTCTGCCCAGGCTCCACTAGCGCCCTCTGGTGGCTGGTACTTTAGGTCAAGCTCCACCTGGATCTGAAACCAGATATGCAGTGTGCCCTAGGGCCCCTCTCACTGACACAAGGCAAAGAGAAGTCCAAGGACAATGCTTTTACTTGTGAAATGCTCCACTTGTGAGCAGAGACCTCCTCCTGGCCTGCTTCTAGGGTGACTTGTGATGCCTCTTTGATCATTACTAATATTAACTACTCACAAACTATTAAGAACTTAACATGTGCAAGTTACCTCTTGAAGAGGCCAAACAGGACTCCAGAATTCTCTCGTTGTTCTTAGAAATTGATTACCGTGGCCTTCACAGCTCTGCATGGTCTGGGCCATGCCAACCTTTCCTGCCCCATCTCCTAGGGGATCTGCTCTTGCCCTGCACCCCACTTACGCTTTCTCAGTGCACTGGGCTTTTGCCTATGCCAGTTCTTCTGCCTGGAACAGTCTCCCCTCCTACTAACTTAACTCCTGCTATCCTTCCTTTCCAAGTTCAAGCACTACTTACTCAGGGAACCTATCCTGACTCCCAAATAGACCATATAACTCTATTATACACTCTTCAAGCCCCCTACCAGCTCTTTGGGAAGACCAGTCAGTGGCAATTTCACACTTATTTGTGTGAATATTTGTTAATGTTTGCCTCTCTCCGTAGATATGGAGCTCTAGGAGGGAAAATCCTTATCTGGTTTTGCTTATCACTCAGCCTTCAGTGCTCAGCATAGCACTTAGCTTATAATGAGGGTTCAACACATAATGACAGACTGAATGAAAAGCTCATCTGATATGACTCTACACAATGTAAATGAGGAAATGGCTAAGAGAAACTAAATAACTTGTCCACATTCCCAGCTGGGAAATGGTGAATCTGAGACTTAAACCCACCAGGTCTGTTTCTACCAGGCTCTACAGACCCCTCATGACACATCAGGAAAATCCACCCAGATTTATCTTTGAACATCTCACAAGAATTGAGCCTGGGGCAGGGTCACGGAGCAGCACAGACCTCTTTCCCTTTCCCCATCACCACCCCCGGGCCCTCAGAGGTACACCTGGTCCTAGGCCCACGTGGGGCTTCAGCAGGGGCTGCAGTGGAAGGAGCCCTGGCTGGGGTGCCTGTTACCACTCCTGTCTAGGTCTAGGTTTTCCCCTCTGAGAAATCTAACCTTCTATTTAGAGGGACTCTCAAGGTTGGGAGTGCAGTCTGGGCGCGGGTGGAACTCACCGGGGACACTTGCAGATTCTTATCTACTAGGGCCTCACGCAGCACCAGACGCCCAACGCTCTGCAGCTGCTGCAAGGAGATCACCAGGGTCCCCAGAGACCTAGGGGTGTTGCACAGAGCAGAAAGAAGAGTGACCTGGGGAATGGCCCCAAGCCACCCCCAGCCCCACCTGCATCCTTGGCTCCCCCAGGCCTACTCACCTGGGGCTGAACACACGGCTGCAGTTAACCACCTGCACCGACAGACACTCCCCAGCCAGCGGGGCCCCATAGTGCGGCCAACGGAACAGCTGCGGATAGAAGGAACTTTGTGACCCCCAGTCCAGAGCCTGTTCCCAAGCCTGAAACAGGAACCAACCATCCAGACTTGGAGCTAACCCTATGACTGATCTTTCAAACCTGGAACCACCCCCGCAACCCCCCACACAAGGCTGATGCCAAATTAGGGCTGATCTGGGATAACAACCAGTCAAGAACTACCAATCATAATCCCCCGTCTTGATTCTGACTTGTCTTAAACTGGGTCAGACCTCTCAAGCCTAAGACTGACCCCGCCTCCTGAGACTATATTTCTCAAAAGCCTGGAATGAGCCCCACAGCCCCAGGATGGACTTAGATGGGGCACAGATCAGCTTCTCCCCAGCCAGGATCCAACCCACTGACCTCACCAATATCTGCTTCTTGGCCACAGTGAATTCTCCTCGTTTTCTGGGTGAAACCTGCTCAGAATTGAATCTAGCATTTATTAGTCCTTCCCCATGCAAACCACCCCCCAATCCTCAGCCCAGAGTCCAGTCCCTTTGGACTCACCTTAAAGAAAGGTAGAAGATGGAGAGGGAAGGAGGCAGAGAATTGGAGATATTTGGCTGGGGGATAAGGCACAGGCTGTAGAGATACCTAGGGATAGGGTTGGGGGCCTTGGGGACGTAGGAACCAGAGCCCTCTAGTTCCAAAAGTCCCTAGAGCACCCCTGCAAGCCTCACCCCGAAAGCTGAGCCTCACTTGTCGGTCGTGGGTGCCCGGCAGCCCGGTCAGTCGCCGCACACACACGGTCAGAGCCATTGTCCCAGGGCCACTGGCTCTGTCTCTGCCCACCTGCCCTCCTGTCCACCTGCCCGAGCACCTGAATGGCCTCTGAGTCACGGGGCTCACCCAGCAGGTTCAGCAATCCCTGCCCTTTAGTCAAACACACAGACAGTAGGTCTAGGTGTTATAGGTGGGGAAGGAGTTGTAGGACTAAGAGATGGGTGTAAGGTCCCTGTGGTCAGTTCAGTCTTCCCTGCCTGCACCACTTTCAGCCTTCATCCTGCACATCCTGCATTCTTGTGGGAGCTGGGAGCTGGTGGGGGAGGAGATGAGGATTGAGGATGGCATCTCAGTTTGGTCCAGCTAGCCTATGAGAACTTAAGGGCATGGACCTCATGGGGTTCCTTGTTCACCATTCCTGTCCTCAGTGCCCAGCTCATGGTCTGGTTACATTGTAGACCCTCATAACATTAGCCGAGTAAATGGGTGGATTAATAAATGAATCCCATAGCCCCCAGCATTAGTACTGTGGGCACTCAACACATTTAGATTGAACACGTCCCTAACTTGTACCTAACAAGTGTTCAGACTAACTTCTTTTTTCTTTGTTTTTTTTTTTTTTTAAGAAAAGATTTGCGTTGGCTGGTGTAGCTCAGTGGATTGAGCGCGGGCTGCGAACCAAAGCATCGCAGGTTCGATTCCCAGTCAGGGCACATGCCTGGGTTGTGAGCCGGGGTCGAGCAAGGGACAATAGATCAATGTTTCTCTCACACATTAATGTTTCTCTCCCTCTCTTTCTTCCTCACTTCCCCCATCTCTAAAAAAAATGCATACAATCTTTAATAAAATAAAATGGACTTCGGAAACAAGAGTTGAGCAGAGACGGAAATTCAGGCAGTGGGGAGGAATTCAGGGTGTGCTCCTGAACCTGTGATTTGTTCGGTTTGGCCTGTATATACGGAATGTATCAGACGGTTGCAGCAGATAAGATTAGGTGGTCAGAGGAGCTGGGGCTCGCTGTGTGGCGTTGAGTCAGATGCGATCCCTTCTCCGGCTTCAGCTTCTCAACAGCGGGATTAGTCAGAAAGAAAGGAGCTCCTACCCTTTGCGACAGCATGGGTGGAGCTGGAAAGCATTATGCTAAGCGAAGTAAGTCAGGCAGTGAAAGACAAATACCGTATGATCTCACTTTTAACAGGAACTTAATCTACAAAACAAACTAACAAGGAAAATATAACCTAAGACACTGAAACAGAGAACAGGCTGACAGTGACCAGAGGGGAGAGGGGAGGGGATTTCAGGGGAATTTCAGGGGAAAGGGGGAAGGGTATACAGGAAAAAGTATAAAGGACACATGGACAAAAACTAGAGGGGATGGAAATGGGAGGGAGGTGGAGAGGGATGGGTGGGTGGACTAGGATGGGAGTAAAGGACAGAAAACTGTACTTGAACAACAATTAAAATAAAATTAAAAAAAAAGAAAAAATAGTGGGATTAGAAAATCTTGTTCTACTTATTTCTTAGGTATTAGGTACTCGAATGTGGTTTTGGGTCCCAGTTATCTGATATGAATTGTCCCATTTCTAAACAAGTTCCAAGATGGACCTCAAGGCCTCCAAATGTTTTGGGAGGACTTCACTTCCCCATTTGAGAGATGGGGACACTGAGACCCAAAGGAAGGCAGAGGGAGAACCAGAATTCTCTGCTTGCAATGACTTGGCCTTTCCCTTTCTTCCTTTCCTGAGTTCTGATGCCACTCCTCTGGAACCTAACGTAGGCACCTCCCCTCTGGGCTGGAACCCAGCCTGGCAGGTTCTCCCTGGACTTCAGCCCCCCTAAGAACAGCCACTTTTACCTTCTGATATTCCAAAGAAGATGGGATATGGCAGATGGGATATACCGGGTTTTGGAATTCTAATCGTTATTGCCCATTGCGTGGTTTTAGAAACGTCCTTTTCTCTCTCTGGATGTTTGCCTAGCTGTTCAATGTGCACAGGATGCAATGAATAGCTCTTCAAAGTGTAGTCCTTAATCAGGATCATACAATGTGGTTGTTAAAAATGCACATTTATGCACCCACTCCAGAAATGCTGAAGTGGGGACCTGAATTTCTATCCTCTGCACTGGTATGCTGTCACACAGGAGTCTGTGAACCTCTGGTCTCTGGGCTGTCAATATCTGAGTCCCCATTCTATTCTTGAAGACTCAGGTGATTGGTTTGACTGTGGGTACTGAAGCAGTTGGTGGGTACTGAATTCTCACTCTGCAGACCCCTGGTGAATATTGATCTGAGAGAGGGATCCACAGATCTTGATGTCAGAGTTCTCAGGATTGATGACTAGGATACGAGGAGGGGAGTGATGGGTTTGCAGAGCAAAAGAGACCAAATGTTTATTTAGAAGTGCCCTGGGTGACCCGTTGCCTGCCCCCCCTTTTTTAATCTTTACCCAAGGACATGTTTATTGGTTTTAGAGAGAGGGGGAGGGAAAGAGAGAGAAGTGAGAAACATGGATGTGAGAGAAACGACTGGGACCGAACCTACAACCCAGGCACATGCCCTGACTTGGAATTAAACCCCCGACCCTTCAGTTTACAGGACGACCCTCCAACCAACTGAGCCCGGGGTAACTTGCTCCTCCTTAACGCATTCATTCACAAATATTTGAGAACCTATTACATGCTAGGCTTATCTAAGGTGCCTGAGGGCGTAGAGGGATAGAAATTCTTTTTAGCCAAGTGCAGTTTTAAATAGGGTATTCTGGAAAAGTGCTGTGATGTCACTGCTTGCTTTAACAGGAGAAAGGAGACGGCCATGGCTCCCACTAATGTCACTAGTTCTGTGACCCGCGGTCAGGGCGTTCCGAGGATACCGTGGTCTCCTCTGTGACGTCAGCAGCAGGGTTCAGAAACAGAAGAGGGGGCCGGGCCCAGCTGTGGGGCCCGCCGGCTACACGCAGGCTCGTGGGGTCCCGGCGGCGCGCTCCGGCTGAGGGAAGGCCGAGGGTCTTGGCGGCTGCTGCGGCGGCGACTTTGGCGTCCGTGAGGGGCCAGCCCAGAGTCAGGATGCGGCGGAGCCCCCGCCCAGGCTCGGCCGCGTCCCCGCACAAGCACGCGTCCAACTTCTACAGTGACAACAGCAACAGCTCAGTGAGCACTACCTCGGGGGACACCAGCGGCCACCGGTCAGGTGGGCCGGGGCCCGGGGAGCCCGAGGGCAGAAGAGCCGAGGGCTCGAGCTACAGTGAGCCCGTCTTGAGCTCAGGAGTGCCCGGAGGAACCGCATGGGATGGAAGCTCTCGGCAGAAGCCGGCGCAGCGGAGCCACAAAGTGCCGACCACCGGTGGCGCGGCTACCGTGAGGGGCGGGGCCTCGGGTGCGGGCGGGGTCGAACCTGGGTCAGCCGAGGGAGGGGGCGGGCACAGGGACTGGGCTGGGCGAGGAGCCGGGACGAAACCGAATCGGGGCTCCTCCTAAGGGGCGGGGCCTATGGAGCGAGGAGGGGAGGCACTAAATAAGAAGCTGTGGGGAGAAAATCCTGTGATTGGGCACCACTGAGGGGGCGTGGCCTCGCTGTTCGCAGGAATGGCTACCTGGAACGAGGGCCCAACCAGGACCTAAGACTGGGGGCGGGGCTTCCGTTGGGCAGTGGGACCAAAATCTTAAGTGAGCATCCCTGACGCCGGGATCGGGGGTTGCGGTGGGACCAAAGCCTGTGAGAGGCGGCCCTGCTTCTGGGCTGGAGAACGAGAGGCCTGGTCCCGGGGAAAGAGGGGGTCTGCGGTGCGCAAGGCCACAATGGAGCCCTTGGGCTCCCGCAGAACCGGCTGGCTCTCCCGTTGTCTCTGAGGAGCAGTTCGACCTTCTCTCGGCCCTGAATCTGAGGCAGGAGATGCAGTCCCAGCGAGTATTCAAGAGCTTCCTGAGTATGGGTCAGGCTAGACCAGATCCCCTCTAACTCCAACTTCTCTTCCCGAATTCAGTCTCATCTCCGAGACTCTCGGTTCTCAACCCCCCAGACCCGCCCCCGCCCCATGCCTGAGACTACAGTCCCTTCTCCGAGCCCCATCCACCTTCCCTGAGTCTAAACTCACTCTCTTTGCCCCGTCTAATTCTCTTGGCCCACCCCTCTTCATCTCTACCCCTCTTTAAGCTGTAGTCCTGTCTCTGAGCCCCTTCTCCTCTCCTCAGGCCTATTTTTCCAGGTGCTGAGCGTGTTTTTATCCCTGCTAGGAGACATGCTGGTCAGTGTGTACAGGTCAGAGGGAGGAAAGGGGGAGCCCCAGGGGCTGCTCTTTGGAGGAGGTGGGGAGCAGGGCCTGACCCTGCTGAGGCTTGAACCGATTCACACCTAGCTGAGTCGTGTTCACAGGAGCTGCTGGGTCTAGGAGCCTGGGGTGGGGCTGCGGAGTTCACTAGGATCCCTGGGCCTCAGCCTCCCTCCGGTTTTTTAGAGAGGTCTGTTCCATCCGCTTCCTGCTCACGGCTGTGTCCTTGCTGAGCCTCTTTCTGACAGGTGAGAGGGTGGTGACTTCCTGGGTGCTCTGAAGCCAAACCAGGCACATTTTCTCCAGTACCCCTCGACCCATTCTGCCCCTTCAGCTCTCCGCAGTCCCCTTTGGAGCCCTGTAGTCCCCTCTCAAACTCAAATCCCTCAAACTCTTCTCCTTCCCTGTCCTTTATGCCAGGGGAATCCTCTTCCACTCCCTTCCCCTGAGACCACCCCCTTCTTTCTCCAGCACTCTGGTGGGGTCTCCTGTACCTGGTCCCTCCTTTGGAGAATGTGAGTCTGGGAGTCTGTGTCCTTGGGTGGGTGGTTGGCAGGCTATGAAACTGGAGCTTGTAGGGTGTCCCCTGTGGGCTATTGGGAGGAGGAAGCAGTGCTGGAAGGACTGGATATAAATAGTTTTCTGAGAGATTGTGTCCGGAGGTGCTGGAGGGTCTCTGAGGGTCCTGGAAGTTCAGGAGAGGGGGTGGCAGTCCTCGAAAGGAAGGCCCTTAGAGTCTGCCTGCTCTCAGGCTCAAGTGGGACAAGGGAGGGAGGTGGAGACTGAGCAGCGCTGTATTTTGTCCTTTCCTCCCTCCAATAGGAACCTGAGATGCTGACTCTAAGGTGAAAGATGGCATCTAGGGGGTGGAATTGGGGGACTCACAGGTGCTTCCCTGGAGGGGATTACGGGAAGTGGCCGGGGAACAGGGCACTAAGCACACTGTGCCAACCTCCCGCCTGCAGCGAGTACCATGAGCGCGTGCGCACCCAGGGGCAGCAGCTGCAGCAGCTCCAGGCTGAGCTGGATAAACTTCACAAGGAGATGTCCAGCGTTCGCGCAGCCAACAGCGAGGTGAGCCCCGCCGCATCCCGCTCTCACGAATCCTGTTCTCACAGCCCAGCCCCAGGGGTGTCCAGGGGGCTCTGCCCACTGCACAGTCCTTGCACTTGGAAACCCCTTTCGAAGCCCCGCTCGCCGGGTCCTGAATCTTAAAGCCCTGCCCCAGAGACTCGACTTCGGGATTTCTTGTGGTGCCACAAAGCCCATCCCCAGACAAGTATGCTCCCCTTTAAAACCAGCCCACAAGCCCGGTCCTCCTCCTTTTCAGAGAGTGGCCAAGCTCGTATTCCAGAGGTTGAATGAGGACTTTGTGCGAAAACCCGACTACGCGCTGAGCTCTGTGGGTAAGACCCATAGACACTGATAGACTGAGACACTGACACACGGAAAGAGACACAGACATTGATAGACAGCCCTATGCACACGACCGACCCAAGGAGTCCGACCTCAGACCCTGACCCAGCTGTCGGTCAGGTCTAGGAGTCCCTGAGCGGTGGCTTCTCCCCCGTTCCAGGAGCCTCCATTGATCTAGAGAAGACATCCCGTGACTACGAGGACGCGAACACTGCCTACTTCTGGAATCGCTTCAGCTTCTGGAACTACGCACGGCCACCTACGGTTATCCTGGAGGTGGGCTTGGAGCGGGATCAGAGGGGCCAGAGGCGGGACTCTGGGGAAAGAACCCAATAGCTCGCGGGAGGTGGGACCTAACCAAGCTGAGGGCGTGACGCCAGGCGGGGCCCTGCTGGATCGGAAAGCGCCTGACGGGAGGCGGGACCTGGTTTGGCTGGACTGAGGCTCCTGTTGCTGGAGAAACCTGGCCGTGCTAGAGACTGGGGTCTCGGGAGGGATCTGTCTAGGCAGGGGCCCTGGCTGGAAGTGGAGGACTGAACCTGGCAAAAACGGGGTCGAGCTGAAAGGAAGTTGGCCGGGCGGGGGTGTGAGGGGTGGGGGGCTCACAGGGTGCAATGTGAACTCGTGCTCAGGCTGGAGACGGGCAAAGTCGCTCGATCCGCGGGTTCTGATCGACTCTGGGTCCACTTGCAGCCAGATGTGTTCCCTGGGAATTGCTGGGCTTTTGAGGGCGACCAGGGCCAGGTGGTGATCCGGCTGCCAGGTCGAGTGCAGCTGAGTGACATCACCCTGCAGCATCCACCTCCCAGCGTGGCGCACACCGACGGAGCCAACAGCGCTCCCCGCGACTTCTCAGTCTATGTGAGTGGGATTGAGGCCAAGGTGGGGGATTTTGCTTAGAAAGCACCAGGCACTTGGAAAACCCCCGAGTCTTCGCTTGTGCATCTATAAAATGGAGATATCACCACTTGTCTGTCAGAGATGCCATAGGTTATAATTATAACCACATCCAAATATTAGTTACGGGTTATTTAGCGCTAACTCTGTGCTGAATACTTTACATGGATTTCCTTTCATTCACACAACCTACTACTACTCCTCTTCACAGATGAGGAAAGTAATGCTCAGAAAGGGGACCTTACTTGCCCAAGGTCACACAGCTAACAACTGGCCAGACTAAAATGTGCAGCCTGGTTTCTTTGAGCCACATTACACACGACACTTTCCTAACACCAAAAAACAAAAACAAAAAAAAACAAAACAAAAACAAAAACAAAAAACAAATGAGCCCTGGCTGGTGTGGCTCAGAGCACATGCCTGGGTTGCAGACCAGGTCCTCAGTTGGGGGCATGCGAGAGGCAACTGATATGTTTCTCTCCCTTTCATTCTCCTTCCTGTCCTTTCTCTCTAAAAAGTAAGTTTTAGGAAACAAAAAACAAATGAGAGCATGCATACAGCTACTGAACACATACATAAGTAGGTCCTCAACAAAACTGCTTTCTCCCTTCTCCACCTGTGCCTCACTGTTCCTCAATTCACTCTTCACCTACCAGGGCCTCCAGGTTGATGACGAAACTGAAGTTTTCTTGGGAAAATTCACCTTCGACATGGAGAAATCTGAGATTCAGACTTTCCACCTACAGGTGTGTTTGTCTCTGGGGATGAGAGTGCTAAGGGAGTGGGACAGTGAGAGAAGATTGGGGAGAAAGGCAGCCCTTGACATGATCCATTGGTCTCCCCAGAATGACCCCCCAGCTGCCTTTCCCAAGGTGAAGATCCAGATTCTAAGCAACTGGGGCCACCCCCATTATACGTGCTTGTATCGAGTCCGAGCCCATGGCATGAGAATCTCAGAGGAAGCAGGGGACAGCGGCACAGGGGAGCCCAATTAAACATGCTGATTGT
The DNA here is from genome assembly GCA_004024845.1 of Tonatia bakeri. Taxonomy (NCBI): domain Eukaryota; kingdom Metazoa; phylum Chordata; class Mammalia; order Chiroptera; family Phyllostomidae; genus Tonatia; species Tonatia bakeri. The sequence goes on from PVIA01004369.1 coordinate 88,826, forward strand.
TAAAACAGAGTGGAGGTCTGTGCTGAAAGAAGCTGATCAGTGCTGGAGGGTCTGTTGGGGACTCTGGTTGCCTTTGGCCTATGAGTATGGTTAGGGGGTTACCTCCCAATGTACCCTCTTTTCTTGGAGAAGTCCAAATCAATACAGTAGCAGAGCTCATATTATGGAGGGCTTCCATGTGGAAGAGATGGTACTCTGGACATTACACACAGTATCTAACTAATCCGCACAATCACAGAGAGGGAAACCACTCAGATCAGGCAACTTGCTCAAGGTCATGTTGCTAGTGGGTAAGAGTCACAGCAGGACCAAGCCCACCTTTTTAACTCCAGAGGCCACCCTTTTAACTGCAGAGCTGCCAGTCAGTGGGAAGCCATGCTTGTGAACCTCAATTCCCACTTCCAGCCTCTGGGAGAGCCCCTTTTCATGAGGCAAACACTCAATAACTGAGACTTGGGAAACCCCAGGAAGCCTTTGAGTCAGAACTGATGCAGGCCTGGGAGCCCCTACTCAGGTTGTCTTATGTGAGACCGCAGTACCCACCTTTATGCCAGGCACAGAGCAGATGGCTCGCCAGTCTCTGCCCCCAAGGAGCCTGGTAGGAAAGAGGATGCTCCAGGTAACAGGGCAACTCATTTACTGATCCAATAATTCTTCACTTATAAAGCAGAATTGGAGGAATAAAAGATGGAAGAGACAGTCATTAAAGGATTAATGCATTCTACCTGGGCAGAGGGTAGAAAAGGGGACCAGAATGAGCAAAGACACAGGCAACATCTTGGCTGTTAAGATCCTTCCTGGTGTGTTCTCATTTTGGAAGAATATACACACTATTAACAGTGGTTACACCTTTAGGAAGTGGAATGCTGAGTATGTGTGGGAATGGAGCACAAATCCATCTGTTAAATTTTGTGGGTTTCACTTTTGTAATTTGAAGACAAAAGAAAAAGGTCCTCTCAAGTGGTCTCGAAGCCTACAGTCAGAAACAGGAACTCTAACACCTCTTCTGGAGGGCAATTTCACAATAGGAACCAAAAGTCTTAAAATTTGTATACTCTCTAATCGTTGCAATTCCATCCTAAACATGGATCCAAGGGATATGTAGATGTAATCAAAGTAACACTTTTAAGAACATTCATCACACTGTTGTTTATAAAGGAAACACTGAAGCCCTGAACTGTGTGTCTCGCTTGGTTGGGCGTCATTACCTGAAGTGAAAGGTGCCGGGCACATACCTGGGTTGCGGGTTCAGTTCCCCGCAGGGGAGCCTACCAGAGGCAACTGATCAGTGTTTCTCTCCCTCCCTTTCTCCTTCCCTTCCCCTCTCTAAAAAAAAACAAGTAAAGCCTTTTTTGAAAAAAAAAATCTGAAAACAGTATTTAAGAAGATAAATTATATTACAAAAATTACATGCAGCCAATAGAAATGGTAATATAAGGGAACGTTTAATGTTATGGAAAGTAATTAATGTTATATGGTTAATTTCTTTAAAAGCAAGCTAGACTGGTATACATAAAAGGTATAAACTTCCATATGAAAATAGTTCTAAAGACCAAAAGACACTGTAAATGCAAAGATAGTGTCCTGGAAGGAAATATTTTCAACATGTGTAAGAAAGGACTGAATAATTATAACAAAATAAAGGCTATGAAAACCTATAAATAGGCTATTTGTAAGAAATAAAATTCAAGGCCCTGGCTGGGTGGCTCAGTTGGTTAGAACGTCGTCCAGATACGCCGAGGTTGTGGGTTCGACCCCTGATCGGTCACAGACAAGAAGCGACCAATGATGCATGAATAAGTGAGACAACAAATCAGTATTTGGGAGTATTCTTTCTCCCTTCCTCTAAAATAAATTCTAAAATTTTAAATAAAATTCACAAAAACATATGAAGTAACTAGCCTTCATAATTAAATAAATTCAAACAAAAAATTTTAATTTTTGTCTTGCCTTGCAGATTAACAAAAGGGGTAAAAACTATTTCTGTGGTGGGCAATTTACAATATTAAAATTTTAAATATTTGTATTGATTTAACATTTCTACTTCAAGGAACAAATCCTTCAGAAACATTCCTGTAAATGTACAGATAAATGTACAAGGATATTCATGACAGCACTGTTTGTCACAGAATAAAATTGCAAAGGACCCGAATCTCAGTAAGTAATGAATTGGCTAAATAAGATACAGTACAGTTACACACAGAACAATATACAGGTGGTAAAAAGAATGAGGTCAACAATTAAGCTCTGATGGGTAAAACACCCAAAATATAGTAGAAGCAAGGTGCAAACAGCATGTATAATATGCTATTTAGAAAAGAAATCCTGTCAGGCCTAGGAAAGACAGGGGCCCTCATTCGCTCCATTACCTATTTTCAAGCATGCTAAAATAGTATGTATAATATGATCCCATTTTATCAAATAAAAAACATGTATCGACTATAAATACTATGGATAAAGGACTAAAAAATATGCACCAAATATTTTGTTGGGACAGAGGAGTTTAGGGGTTATTTTTTCTGTATTTTTTTTTACAACAAATATATGTATTTTCTAGTATGAAAAAAAATGCTGTTAAAAAATTCAGGCTTGTAGCCTGTTTTTGGGACTAAAATCAACACTACTCCCTCCCTAGTAGCTCTAGCAGAGCCCTTGCTGCACCTTAAAGCCCGCCCTCCTCTAACGTTCTCCACCTTGTCCTGTATTCCCAGCTCAGCTCTGCTCTGAGGCAGGACAGGCTGGGTGTTTGATTTACAGTCAATCTTTGTATTTAAAAACTAGAGTCAGTGTCTCCAGAAACCCGGCTGGGAATACCCAATTTTTTTGAGTCAGGCTATTATGTCAAAGGCAACAAAGAAGCTCAGAGAGAAGTATACATGGCTAATAGAAGATTCCCACCCCAAAACACACTGGTGACAAAGCAGTGGCTATCACTGATCTTTATTGAATGAGGGGCTCCAGGGGCAAGAAGGTGGGATCAAGAGCAGCAACAGCAGGAGTAAATACAAAAGTATAAAATATAAAGTGCTAAGCACCGGGGGATGTGCACAGGGGTGAGCACTAGTGCATATGGACCTTGAGGACACAGCTGAGGACTGGCCACAGCCTACCCGCCAAGAGAATCTAGGCCTGAGGGGCCTGTGCAGGGGCCTGTTCAGGGCCCTTGGCTGGAAGTGGAAGCGGCTTCAGTGGGGCATAACCTTGGGCCTTGAAGTAGGAGACCAGTTGCCCAGGTACTTCTGCAAGCACAGTCTGCGCCAACGCCTCCCGAGGGGCCTGCCAGGAGAAGAGGGGCAAGTCAGTGGGGGCCCTACCAGCTTCCCAAGGCCTACATTTTATACCCAAGAAGGGATACAAAAGTCAATACCAAACCCTGCCCTAGATGTAGATGAATGGGTATCTCCACTCATATCAGGGAAAGGTGGAACAGTAAACTCCCTGATCTGGTCTGCCCCAGGTTTGCCCCCACTCACATTCTGGAAGCGGCGGTAGGGCACAAACTGCACTATGTCTCGGGCAGCTCCCTCCCCGGAGCGTGTGCGCAGGGGCCCGCCATCAGCATCCAGCTGCTCCATGGCCTCGAAGTCAGCACCGCCCACACCCACGATGATCACTGACATGGGCAGGTGAGAGGCACGAACTACAGCCTCACGTGTGGCCTCCACATCTGTCACAGCACCGTCAGTCAGCAGCAACAGCACAAAGTATTGCTGGGGACAAGAACATTCATATACTGAAGCAGACCTTTTAAACACCCCAGCTGCACATTCCCATGCTGACAAGAAGTCCCTTGTTACGCAGCCCCCAAGGGACCCAATGACCGTGGCCATCCTGACACCACCACTCTCTCCCACAACCCTCACCGAGGCAGTCCTCTGATGTGCAGCCTGGGCTGCAAACCTGGCCACATGGTTGATGATGGGTGCAAAATTGGTGGGCCCATAGAGGCGCACTTTGGGCAGGGCCTCACGGTAGGCATCCACAATGCCCTGGATACCTAGAGAAGAGCAAAGAGAAAAAACACTGTAAGATACTGGGCCGTTCAAGGTTGAGATGATCCTGACATCACCCTGTCTTGGGTAAGGAGATTTGGGAGCCTGGGTGCATTTCATTCAATCACCCCAGTAACCCAGGATACTTAACCTTATCCTACAGATGCAGCAAGGAAGGCCAAAGACAAGGAGGGACACTTGCCCTAAATTATGCCCTGACTGGTATAGTTCAGTGGACTGAGCTCAGGCTGAGAACCAAGGGGTTGCCAGTTCAATTCCCAGTCAAGGCACATGCCTGGATTGCAGGCCAGGTCCCTAGTATGAGGAGTTCAAGAGGCAACCACACACTGATATTAAAAAAATCTGAAAAACAGAAAACAAAAAAACCCAGATTAGGGGAATACCCTGACACATCTAAGGTAGTTGAGTACCAGATTATAACCCATTTAATAAGGCAATGGGTCATAATCCATTTCATAAGAATCCACCGAGATATTAAATAATGGAAGAAAAGAGAAAGCTCCTAATAAATGTAGAAGGAGGAATTACAAAATCATTTGATAATCGGGGCATTCTACAAATTATCTGGCCTGAAATCTTGAACAATGTCAGTATCATTAAAGACATGAACTCTGGAAGACAGACGACTGAATGCAGCATGTGATCTGAGATTTTCCTTTGCCATAGAAAACAGGACAATTGGAAGAGTTTGAATAAATTCTACAGAATGGATAACAGTATCACACTGAAGTTAATTTCCTGACTTTGAGAACTGTGCTGTGGTTATGTAAGAGCGTGTCTTTTGAGTTTAGGAAACACACACCAAAGCATTAGGGATAAAGGGCCATGCGAATGGTGATAGGTGCAAAGTTGGTGGGGCCACAGGGGCAAATTTGGGATGGGCTTATTCCCTATAATCCCCAAAGATCTCAGAAAGAGACAGAACTTGAGTGAGGGTATAACAAAGAAACTGGGTAAAATGTTCATGTTTGGGGAATCAGGGTAAAGGCGAACAACAGCGCCTGTGACCCAAGCCCTGACCCCTAAGCTCCAATGGTGTGAACCCCTATAACTATTTTTATAACTTTTCTCTAAGTCTGAGCTCATGTCAAAATAAAAACCCAAGTCAGATTAGGTCAAGTTTTCCACTTTGGCTTGTTGCCCATGTGGAGGTGGCTGGGGAGCCACAAGGTTTGGTCTGCTCTAGACAAGAGAGCTGGGGCAAAAAGCACCTGAAAAGAGCTGATGCCCCCAAAATTACCTATGAGCTTCTAGGCAAAGATGATAATATAACAGCTACCGTTTTTTTTAGAGAGCACTTTGTATGTGCCATGCTTACTGCTTCAAACTATATACACATCCTCTTCTTAAACATTCAGTACTCTACGATACTGGGATCCTACCGCACACAGAGGCTAAGCAACTGGCCCCAAGTCACAAGGTCAGCAAGTGGCAGGATGAAGATTTGCCTCCAGAGGCCTGGATCTAAAATCCACTCTACTGGACAATGGAGTCACTAGCCCTTGCCAACGTAGGCTTGGTTCCCTAGGTATGAACAGATATGCCTAATGCTGGAGGACAGGGGACTTACCTGAACAGTAGGGGTTACTGGAGTTGAAGTTCAAGGCAAATTCATGGGAGACCTGAAAGCAAGAATGAAAATGAGGTTCTTCCCCCACGAGCACCTTTGTACTCAGAAAAGGGCACCATGGCATGTACCAAGCATCAGACAGGAGCTATTCAGTCTTGAGCACGCGCTGCACACATGCCCACAGGGATGTAGCTGTGCATCTCCCCACAAAGCTGGGTGCTAGGGAGTAAGTCCACTGCACCCCCCAAAATCAGGACCCTGAAACTAAAAACATCAGTGTGATAGGGGAAGAGAATGCTCACCTGCCAGTCAGGGGGCACCTGGGCCCCAAATCCAAATGCTGGGAACAGCTTGTCCCTGTAGGAGGACAGTGAATCGGGGAAGAGGCAGTGAGGCAGTGAGAGGAATGTGAGCCCAGAGGCTGGAGCATCTGCAGGGAGTGAGGACAGGCAGGAGAAGTGACTCACGAGTCATAGTCCTGGACCACACTGCCCACGCTCCACAGTGCCGACAGGTACTCATTGACCCCTGTTGGGCTCAGGTAGTGCAGGGAGTCCGGTGAGGAGGGGTCTCCATTGGAGCCTGTGAAGTCCACGCCTACCTAGAAAGATAGGAAGAGAGGAGCTGAAGGCCACCTTGAGCCCCAGATCTGTTCTCTTGCCCCTGGAAAAGCAACTTACAGTAAAGTTGATTTGGCAGCCTCCCATCACATAGTCCAGGAATGAATACTCTGTTTCTACCTGCAGGTGAAACCGGGTCGTGGCTGAGGTCAGGAGCTGCGGCTATGGAGCCCAGTGGTCAGGGCATGGGTCACATGGGCTATTGTCTCACCTGGCAAATCTTGACACGGATAGTTCCAGAGTTCTTGTAGCTCTTCTTTTTCTGTTGCTTCTCAGGGTGGATACATTCAAACTCAGCCTGGTGAGGAAAGAAAAATTAGAGTAGGAAACGCTGGGAGCATCAGCCACGACTGGAGTGGAGCTGTCCTGCCCTCCTCCTCTCTAGGGCTACAGCCCTCTAGCCCCGCTCACCACCGAGCAGGGCCGGCACTCACCGGGGCTGCTTGCAGCTGGCCCAGGCTGGTGTGGAAGGTGCCAATGAGATCGTGTGAACCATCACTGTCATAGTCTGAGCATCGCACCTGGGGTGGGGGCAGGGGGGGAGGTGTATATGTATACAAAGACCAGGAGGTGGGTGGCAGATGAGAATAAATCCCTCCCCAGCCTCTCTGCCCCCATCCCGTCCACTCAGGAGACAAGCTCCTCACCTGGATGGGTGTGCTGGGATCTCCTCCACAGAAATGCTGAAGGGGAACAGAGAATCGCTTCCACGTAGGGTTCAGGTTGTTCTTGATTACCTGAAGGGGAAGGTGGGGCCTCCAGTGAGCTCCGGGCTGGGGTGCTGGCAGGTGCCGCCCCACTTCTACCTGTACAGCGTCTCCTCCCTGTGTTCTAAGCCTTGGCAGTCACACCCTCCAGGAGATTCTCTCCTACCTCACCCCACCCAGTTCCAGGGTTCTCGCACCTCAGATCTGTACGTCAGGTGCCATTTCCCATCGCCCTGGCGGAAGAACTCCAAGAATGGATCCGACTTTCCCAGGAAGTCCTGTCAATGCCACAAAGAACTGTTATACGACTCAGGGAGAAACACCCACTACATCAGTCCTCTGTCCCCTCCTCCGCCCCCCATCACACCATTCCAGTCCCCTTAATTCTTGGGGTAGGAGAGACCCCAGGGCCTCCTCTCACATACCTTCTTATCTAGGTTTCTGGCTTCCACCTCCATGGTCACTACTCGACTATCCTTCAGCTCCTGAGCTGAGACCTAGGTAAGGGAGGCAAGGGACTGTTTCACTGCATGAATTCCTCATTCATGTTAAGTCCCTGACCCCAGCCCCACAGAGTTCGTTCTTACCGTGATGGTGCCCCGCCCAGCAGGTTTTCCAGGCTTCAGCATCAAGGGTAGAGTTAATATCTGGCTGGACACAATCTGGGGCACAGCAGGGAGGAGCGGGTAGTCAAGATCTCAGGCAGGGTTAGGTTCTGCTCGGCCCCCACCCTTCAAGTTCCAGGCAGGCTGGATTGTCTGACAGGGCTCTTATCAAACTGTGCCTGGAGGACTCTAATACCTGGCCTTACATACCTGTCCTAGGGAACACTCAGCCCCTCCTAGGTAGTCATCGTCCCCCAGCGCAGGTGTCTTGTTGTCTATGTCATAAACGCCAAATCGGAGCTTCTGGACTGTTTCAAAGTGGTACTCAAGCTGCAGAGTCTTGGAAAACTCGGGGCTTGAGCTATTCAGTACTCGCTCGGTCCGGCCAAGCTGTGGGCAGAGGTCAACAAGCATCATAGACCCACGCCCTCCACCCTGAAACAATCCTAGGTTTCCTCCACAACCCTAACCCCCCACCTCCTTCTCACCTCAGCCCAGTTGCCCCCTCCCACATCCTGTAAAAGGACGCAGAGTGGGTCAGACTTGGAGCCGATGTCCTTGTCAATGAGGTGGTCACAGGAAATAGACAGGTGAACCAAGGTCACGCAGTGGGCCATCTAGGGAAAAAGGGCTTCAGTCAAGCAACAAGGTGCTTCTCCACCTTCCGTGACTCTATGTCCCAGCTGGGGAAGGCAAGTAGGCTTTACCCAGGCAGGACTGAACCTGCATCCACCCTCACAACACCCAAGGAAGAGAAGGCCCTATGGCCTCCATACTCCTTCAATCTCCTTGCATTAACTCAATGGGACAGGAGGTGGTGGTTACTACGAACCCTTGTCCAAGAGTATGATGGGAAGGTGCAGAAAAAGGGCACTGGCCTCCATCAACAACTTCAACACCAAACTAGTCCTCACCCTAAAATTGGTCCTAATCCTAATAACGTTCCCCAGACCTGGACTCTAACCCTGATCTTCTCCAACACCAATGACCCCTAATCCAAGTTCCAACCCCAACATTGCCCCAAACACAATCATGATCCAGAAACTGCTCCCCAAAAGGTCTCTTCCTCCAGTGATTTCCCACTAACCCTGGAGCCCTGAATATTGAGGTTGAGTTTTGATCCCTCCCACTGATTCTCCTAGCCTCTAATCAGCAGCTCATGGCTAAGTCCTCACTACCCAGTCCAAGCCACCATCACTTCTCACCAGACCCACATTAGTCTTTTTAACTGGTCTCCCTCATCCTATGCCATCCCCCCCTTCATTCCTCCATCCGCACACCAATGAGCCATTCTCAATACAGCAACCAGGGTCATTCTGTTAAAACACAGGCCAGGTCATGCCACACCTCTGCCTGAACCCTCCAGTGACTTCCCATTCTACCAAGGCTTACCCTGCAAGGTCTTAAAAGATCCAGACTTCTCTAATCTCATCTCCTAACTCCTCCTCTCAGGCCCACTACATTCTGGCCACACAGGTCTGCTTGCTTGCCATTCGTCACAGAAGCCTGTCTCTGTTTCTACCTCAAAGTGTGGAATGTTCTTCCCTCGTATCTGCATGGCTTGCTGTTCCCTCATACCTCTAGGTTTTTGTTCCAAGTCGTCGGCATTATAAAGGAAAAGGCTCTTTTTTCTACATGCTCTAAAATTTTAACCCTACCATTGCATCGCTCAGCCCTTTCTTGCATTTGCTCTTTGGTATTTATCACTCTCTAATATCTATACCTATATATACACGTATATAGATGTATTTACATATTTTTATACAATGTCTTCCCTACCAGAATGTAAACTCTGTAAAAGAGGGATATTTGTCTGTTCTGTTCATTGCTTTATCTTAAACACCTAGACAATAAATATTCACTGAATGAAATCCAAAACACCACCTCCAGCCTCAACTCCCAGCCCAGCCATCTCCAAACTGGCAATCGAGAGTCACCGAACTTCTCCAACTCACTTCCTCTTCTGGACACACTATCTTCCCACGTGGATCACCGACTCCCATGTAACCCCTCCTCCTGCGGTCACCCTAGCAATTACCCTCAGACCCCTCACTATCCCTGTGTTCCCCCTGACCCAAACACCTGCAGACCACCAGGAGTGCAACTAAGGTCAGATCTCTCATCCAGTTTCACATTCAGTGTTCCAGGTTTCCCAGCACTGTGCCCCAGGCTGCTTCCAGCCTTGGCCTCCCTTAAACTGACCCACAGTCAATCCTTCCCCTAACCCATCCCAGTTCACGCTGCTCCCATCGTGGTGCTTCACGGTCGCCATCTGGAATGCCATCGACCAAAGTTGGAATCATTCTTATGGGTTCAACTTGCTTCACATACTGTCCCTCCACAGCGCCTCAGCCTTGGCTTGAATGCATCCACTGATGGAAGACCCACCTCTTACAGTCCGTTCATCAGAAAGTCCTGCTCCACAAAGTCCTAGCCAAACCAACCCGAGTGTGTTGAATTCTTACTTCACGTTAGTCCTATTTCTCCTCCAGTCTGAAACTTCACAGGAAAGCCTTATTCCATCTCATTCTGAGAACCCATTGACACCTAGAAGCAGTGAAATCCCCAGCTAAAATCTGGAGAAACAGCCCCAGATCTTTTCAATATCACCCTCAGAATGTGGCTTACAGACTTCTGACCAGCCTGACCATCCCTGTGAAGGTTCCCCAGGGACAGATCCAGAGCGGAACACATACTCCTGACGGAGCAGAACCGTAACTGCCCCCAAGTCACAATCTGACTCCTGCTCCTCTCCTCGCATGTTCCCTGAGGTAATGTTTGCACAGTACAAAGACAAATGAAGAATGCTCATTTCACTGTTGCTGGAAACAGTGAAAAAACCTGAGACAGCTTAAAGGTCAATCAGTTGGGTGGTGACTAAATTACAGCACAGTCAAACAACAGAATCTGAGTAGCAGCTAAAAACAACTAAAGCAGAACTCTATTATATTGGTGTTATGTGAAAAAAAAAGTTACCAAAAATGGTAAGAAGAGCACGCCTCCATTTTAAACTTCACTTGTGCGTGTGTATATAACAGAATTGAATACATACATACGCTCGGAAAAATGGAAGAGACGCCAAATAAATGCAACCTTCATATACACCTCAGAGGAGTGGAATGAAGGTAAGATTTCTGTGTACTCTATATATTTCTGTATTGTTTCAATATTTTAAAATGTTTATTTTGTATTTTTAAAGGGCCTCATTAGCATCTTTCCACACCCAAAGTCCTCCTGACCATTCTAAGCCCAAAGCCTCTACATTCAAAGCAACGACGCCTACCTAAGTTCAGGTCTCCTTGTCTCTTGCCTCCTCCCTGGTTTCTCCTCCTCAGCACCGCCTCACCTAGTCATCTTTGATGCCAGCTGCCTATGACCCTTAGGTTCAGGGTCAAACCCCCTAACAGGGCCACCTGTGGCGCAACTCCAGAGGACACATCTACACAGAATTCAGTAGTTGTATAAGGTGGTGACTCTGCATCCCTAATTCAACCTTCAAAGCCCTCCCAACCTGCTCTATCTTTTACCATTCCACTACCCACCCAGCTAGTCACCCAAAGCTACTGGGTGGGCTAAGAAGTCTATTACGCATTTTTCTGTAAAATAAAAGACACATTTTCCATTTTCACCAATAACTTTATTAATTTGAATATTTTGAGTACGCCAGCTACCCCTCACTATTGGCTTCCGATGGTCAGGGGCCAGGGGTGCTGCTAAATATCTTGCAATGCACCAGACAGCACCAGAGCAAAGAATTATTTGGCCAAAATGTCAATAGTACCAAGAAACTTCGTAAACCACTGTTGACACGTTCAATCAGTCACACAGCCCCTTCTCCACAGACTACACAAATCTTTTTTAGTATTTCAGTTGTGTTTTTACCTTTCTTGAAATAATGAAGCATAATACACTGAAAATGCTGCTTATCTTCTTCTATCTTCAATATTAAAATGGCTGAACAAAAATTCACCAATTTTGATAAGTTTCTTAAAAAACACACTGACGCCCAGCTGGTGTAGCTCAGTGGATTGAGTGCTGACCTGAAAACCAAAGAGTTGCCAGTTCGATTCTTAGTCAGGGCACATGCCTGAGTTGAAGGCCAGATCAACTGGTCAATGTATCTCTTGTACATTGACGTTTCTCTCCCTTTCTCCCTCCCTTCCCATCTTTCTAAAAATAAATAAAATCTTTTAAAAAATGCATGCTGACATGACAGCTATCAACACAATATAACACAATAGTTTCAAATGAAGTTAAAGACAACTAAGCACTACTAGAACCATCACACCGAAAAAACTAATGGACTTTTTGGCCAACCCAGTGTTTCTGGTTCCTCAAACACACATACATGCTGATACCTTTGACTTTCCTGCCTTGCAAATGCTGTGTCATCCAAGGTTCCACTGTAACTTTATGAAGCCTTGCTGACATTCCCCAGGTAGGATTTATTCTCTCCCCTCTGGATGACTACAATGGTTTCCTCATTCGTCTTTCTACACACACACACTCCTGTATTTATTAGCCAAACAGAAACCAGGCCATACCATTTCTTTGATTGAAACTCTGGAACGGCTTCCAAAAACTCAAAATCCAAAGTCCTTACCATGGTCTACGAGGCCCTGCAAGATCCGACCTTTGCCTAACTAATCTAGTCACACAAGTATGTTCCAGCCAGGTTTCACTTCTGATCCACGTGCACACAGTACCAATCTCATGGCCTCTGGACGGACTTCTCCCAATATACGCTCCAGGAAATAAGCTTTATTAGAGTATGAACCATACCTGGCTTGCTTATCTCTATTCTCCGGTATCTACAATATTACCTAGCCTATAGTAGGTACTCAGTAAAAATATTTTTAAAATATATTTTTAAACGGTAATATTGAAACCACTACATCAACATTTTTATTTTTGTCTTTCTACCCCTGTAAACTACAGGCTCTTTGGAAGCAGGGTTGAGTATTATTTGTATTCCTAGTTCTAGTGCTCAGCACATAGTTGGTATTAATAACCATCTGCAAAATAAATGGTAAATGTGCTTTTGCTCAACTCAAACCTTCAGGCCTTTTCCATTTAAAATAATGTCCAGCACTAAATCTTTCTTATGATCTTGTACAGCTGAGTTTTAAATTTAATTGCAGGGCTCCTCAAACTCAATATTAAGTGACAATTTAAAAATGAGCAGGAAATGTTAGATACTTCTTAAAGAAAAATGTATGGATTGGAAATAAGCAAAGGAAGAAGCGATCAACAGCACTGAGTCATCAGGGAAATGCAAATTAAAATCACAGCAACATATTATTACATACCCAACATAATGGCTAAAAATAAAACCAACAATGCCAAACATTGGCAAGGTACAGGGAACTCGCATTCACTGTTAGTGACAGAGTTAATTATACCATTTGGAAACAGTCTGGCGGCTTATTGGAAAACCACAGTTGACTTCTGGTCAAGATGAAGGTGTAGGTAGATACACTTTGCTTCCTCATGCAACTGAAGGAGGACAACAAGTCTAGAAACAAACAAACAAACAAAAAACACCCCAGAACTTCCAGAAACCAAACTGTATGGAAGTCCGACGACCTAGGAGTTAAAGAAGACACATTCATGCAGACTGGTAGGGGGACAGAAACAGGCAGCTGGGGCGGACAGGATGTGTGGCAAGGCAGCGGCTGGAGGACCAGATGGTCCCACATTTGCCTGCAGATAAACCTGGAGGAAAAACTGGGGAGCAAGACCGCACAACCCAGGGTTCCACTGCAGGGAAATGAAGCCTCAAAACCTCTACCAGTAAAAACCTGGGGGCGTTGCAGAGGCTTGAGAAACTCCCAGACTCACAGGAGTTCATTGGAGAGACCCACAAGGTCCTAGAATGTACACAAGCCCATCTGCCCAGGAAATCAGCACCAGAAGGGCCCAATTCGTTTGTGGGTAGCGGGGGAAGTTACTGAGACTCGGAGAACTGAGCAAGCGGCACTGATTCCTCTCAGACCCCTCCCCCACATATAATGCCACACGCAATGATCTGAGTTGCCCCACCCTGATGAATAGCTAAGGTTCTGCCCCTTACAATGTTACAGGTGCTCTGAGACAAAGAAATATGGCCCAAATGAAAGAACATATCAAAACTCCAGATAAAGAACTAAGCGACAAAGAGACAGCCAACCTATCAAATGCAGAGTTCAAAACACTGGTAATCAGGATGCTCACAGAAATGGTTGAGTACATATGCAAAACAGAGGAAGAAGTGAAGGCTATGCAAAGTAAAGAAAAATATACAAGGAGCCAGCAGTGAAGGCAAGGCAACTGGGACTCAAATCAATGATTTGGAACAGAAGAAAGAAATAAACATTCAACCAGAACAAAATGAAGAAACAAGAATTCAAAAAATGAGGAGAGGCTTAGGAACTTCTGAGACAACTTTAAACATTCCAACATCTGAATCATAGGGGTGCCAGAAGGAGAAGAAGAGCAAGAAATTGAAAACTTATTTGAAAACATAATGAAGGAAAACTTCCCCAATCTGGTGAAGAAAATAGACTTCTATGAAGTCCAGGAGTCTCAGAGAGTTCCAAAGAAACTGGAACCAAGGAGGAACACACAAGACACATCATAATTACATTACCAGAGATTAAAGATAAGGAGAGAATCTTAAAAGCAGCAAAAGAAAAGGAGAGTTATTTACAAAGGAGTTCCCATAAGACTATAGCTGATTTCTCAAAAGAAACCTTGCAGGCATGAAAGGGCTGGAAAGAAGTAATCACAGTCATGAGAGGCAAGGACCTACATCCAAGATTACTCTATCCAGCAATGCTATTATTTAGAATGGAAAGGCAGATAAAGTGCTTCCCAGGTAAGGTCAAGTTAAAGGAGTTCATCATCACTAAGCCCTTATTATTTGAAATGTTAAAGGGACTGACTTGTCTAAGAAAAAGAAGATAAAAAATATGAACAGTAAAATGAAAACAAATTCACAACTATCAATAACTGAACTTAAAAACAAAAACAAAAACACACTAAGCTAACAACTAAAACAGGAACAGAATCACTGGAACGGAGATCATATGGAGGGTTATCAGCGGGGAGGGGGAGGAGAGAGAACAGGGGAAACAGTACAGGGAAGCCTAAGAAGCATAATTGGTAGAAACAAAATGGACAGGCGGTTAAGAATAGTATAGGAAATGGAGAAGTCAAAGAACTTATATGTATAATCCACTGACATGAACTAAGCAGAGGTGGTGATGGTGGGGATACTGGCAGGAGGGAGCTACAGGGCAGAGGGGGAGAAAGGGGAAGAAAAAAATGGGACAACTATAATAGCATCATCAATAAAATATACCTTAAAGAACCCAAACATACACCTATTCCAGAGCAATGCCATTCCTAGAGTTTTACCCAAAATGTAAACATTATGTCCACAAAAGGATTTGTACACAATTATTCATAGTAGCTTTATTCATAATAGCCCAAACTTTAAAATAGCCTGTGTTCATCAACATGAGAATGGATAAACCATAATATATATGTAGCAGAAAATCACTCAGCAACAAAAAGAAACTATTAATATCTGCAACATGAATTTGAAGCATAAATACATAAATTACACTTAGAAAGTTTCAGAACAGGCGAAACTAATCTATGGTGAAAAATTCACAATAGTTGTTGTCCTCCCTTGTTCCACAGGGGAGGGGCAGGTATTAACTGAGAAGAGGCAGGAGGGAATTCTAGAGGGAATGAACAAGTCTTCACAGGAATGTTGAATCACAGGTGCACTTGTCATTTTTATCTAATGGTACACTTAAGATGTATACATCTTATTGTATGTAAATGTTACCACCTTCCCCAAAAATACTGAACTCAAGTTCAAGCACTTGGAAATGTTTATGGATGAGGTGTGCTGATAGATGCAACTTCTTTGAAATGCACCAAAAAATAAAATGGTTTGTTGAATGAATAGAATGGATTTGTAAAACATAGGAAAAAATTTAAATTGTAAAATCTAAATAGTGGATATATGGGTATTCACTGTACAATTTTTTCAGCTTTTCTGTCTGTTGAAAGCTTTCCCAATAAAGTACTGGGAGAAAATTTAAGTGGAGGACTACAGGGTTATCCCTGTAGTCAGGATAGACTTCCGCTGTGAAGTGCAAAGGCCTTAGCAGTAATTATCTGTGGTGGTGAGATCACAGGCAACTGGAGCTGCTGCCTTTTCCCTCCCTCCATTCTTTTCTCAAAGATCCCAGACAGAGGCTGTTGGTCTGGGCCAAAGGCAGTGGGTCAATTTTTTCTTGTGCTAGGCCTCAATTTCTGATGGACCAGAGCACTCTTTTCTATTACCATTTTACTTCCATTACTATTTCCACCACTTTCTCCACAGCCAGTCCAATTCTATCCTTTTCCAGTTCTTCTCTGACTAGACTAGAACCACAACCAGAATGCTGTGCGCCCCCGCCTACACCTCAGTAGCACATGGGGCTTGATTTCCATTCTGTGAGATTAGAACTACTTGTACCACCAGTTTCGTGTTTTGTTTTTTTTTCCCCCCACAGAACTGCCTCCTTTGCTTTCTCACTGGAATTAGCAACTCTTTATTTATAAGCAAATCTTTGAAATGTGGTTTATCCTTTGAGTCAAGTTCCCTTTCAACTATCTAATGCATGGGATCATTAATCTTTCCCAAACACTGTTTATCTCTACAATTCTACCTCCAAGCCTAACTGTTTGAAAATCTTCTATAATTAAAACTCCTAGTTCATGTCACTCTTCTGCCCTGTATCTCTTGAAAAGCTACATACTCTAAACTAGACATGTTTACTTTTATCTAGCCCTAGTATAATTAATATCAAGGGACTTTCAGACTCCTTTATAGAACTGGAACTTTGCAAAACCATACTAAATATCACAATTAATTGAGTCAAAAAAAGAGAAGTCTCAGAAACTTTCTCATTTATTTTTGTAAGAGAGGTTTAATACGCGCCAGGTCTTTCTGCCATCTCTTCTGAACCAGCATACCTCGCCTGGTCACGTATAAGCCTCCTAACTGGTCTCCCCATTTCCACTCTATCCCTTTAGATTTGTTCTCTGCGATGAAGTCAGAAATCTCCCGACTCCAACCCAGCAAAACCTAGTTGAAGCCATCAATCTGAAGCCATGAAAGGAGAAGTGAACTTGTTTTTTTGTACAGGTTTTATTTATTTTTAGAAAGATGGAAAGGGAGGAAGAAAGGGACAGAAACATCAATGTGTGAGAGACACATTTCCTGGTTGTCCCTTGCAACCCCCAACTGGGGACCTGGCCCACACCCCGGGCATGTGCCCTGACAAGGAATTGAACCGGTGACCTTTTGGTTTGCAAGCCTGCATTCAATCTCCAGCCACACCAGCCAAGGCAAGAAGTGAACTTTCCGGGAAAACCCAACACAAAAGACTAGCTTTGTTATCTTTGTCCCCAACACCCGCCTTTTCATTTGATGCTAGTTAGGAACTACAAAGGGAAACATCTAAATACATAGCACCGACTTTTTCTGCCTTTACTTTCTACCACTTGGAGTTTTATTACTGATACTTTCCACACCCCCTTGTAGGTGCTTTTCTCTGTTTACCCCCATCGCCATTCTTAATGCTTTCCAAGTCCCATACCTGACAGGGCACTTTCCTCCACTATTCCTTAAGAAGCCACACTCGTTCTCATTTTTGTAACTTAAAATACACAAAATGTCAGAAATAAAAAGGAACTGAGTGACCATCTGATCCAAGTCCTTCAATTTAAGGCACAGAGGGAAGATGTGATGTAGTTAAGGCCACACACATGGTTAAGTAAAATGAGGACTAGAACTCAAATAATGTGACTCCTACCTAGTCTGAAACTTTGGACTGTAGTGATACCCTTCTCTCCCGAAAGGAAGTTTCTTCTTATGATTGGCAATCTGATGTAGTGGGCAGAATATGGATTCTACAGTGAAGTGACAAGGCTGGCTCCAAATCCTGGCCCCTTACTCCTTCCTGGTCGTAATGAGATACTACCACAGATCTACCAGAATGATGTCTTACCTATGTAACTTGGGCAAAATACTCTTCTAAACCTCGAGATTCTCAGGTGTAAAGTGGGTGATATTATCTATTTCTGAAGATTTATATAAATAATGTATGCAAGATGCTTAGTACAGAGTCTAGTACTATTATTACCAATAAGTATTAACTATTACTATCTTTAAAGTCTCGCTCTCACATGCCCTTACCACAATCTCACCAGCACTAAGCGTCTCACTCTGGACTACTATACTCAATCCATGCCACAGTTGTATTGTCAATGTTTCCAGTTCCTTGTCTGTCAATGAAATGAACTTCAGCTGCTGCTTCAGCATCTACTATGTCACGCAGCACAAACGTGTACACATAATGGAAATTCAAAACACCTCGGGGTGTGTGCTAAAGCAAGCTTTATGGTTTCCAAGAGACAACTGTTAAGTATTTAGAAATTTTGTAAGGAGATGGACTTGGTAATTTTAAACCACAGAAACTGGTAACTGATAAAAAATCAGGGCTTCTCTTCACCCAGCTAGCCTGTTTACCAGCACAATGCTGTTGATAGGGAATCCCACTCTGCCAATAGGGAGCAATCTGCCCTTCATACTCTCCCCTGCCTTGGGAGATTCTAATTCTGCTTTTCATACATCCAAGATTAGATCTTTTTTCCTGGATTCAATTCAGTGCCAGTTGAGGTGAAACTCATCAGTAGTTCATGCTCAGGAGTCACATTGCCCTCTTACATTCCCAAAAACCTAACAAGGAAAGATGCGCCAGCTGTCAATCCCACTTGAAGGTTTCGAGGAGGAAGAGCCCCAGTGTCTGGGAGGCAGGAGCACTCCTTCAACAAACCAAAGCCATGCTCGCACTCTCGTTGCCTACCTTAACAGGCCAGCGCAGGTAAGATGCTGGATCAAGTCTTGAAAGCCGCTCAGGAAATTCTCCATAGGTTCACAATGGGCAGAACACCACCCATGAAATACTCTTTTCCCCATAAGATTGGAAAGGAAAACTGTGCCCACCACCACCATTCTTCCTTCCTGCTCTGCCTCCTCAAAGGACATGGAGAAGGTAGACAAATTTTTTTTCAGTTGTCTCTCCCTCTAGAACTCAGGGATTCCCCAAATTTAATCAGTAGTCCTCATTGGTCACAAACTGAACCAAATATGCAAATTGTTACCATAAAATGACACATTCTTTATTCACACATGATGGCTACTAAAATTTTATTTCTAAATGAAAAATTTAAGCAATAATTTGGTTTAACTCCATATAATACAAAAACTCCAGGTGCCATGCAGTATTTGGCAATACCATAAAGCTTAAAATGTGCATGTTCACACAAAAAGTGAAAAGTGGGGAAATATGACAAACTGTCACAGGGTTTCCCACCCAGTTATATTCTGTGATGGTCAAAAAGTTAGAAACCATTGATCCAACTCCAATGTCCCCTTAAGATACATCCAAGGCTGAACTAAAGAACCTAGCTTGTGCAGAGAATTGAATATGCAGGAGGAAGCAAACAGAGGAGGAACACGTGGTCTTCAAACAAGAGGGCTATACTGGAATGGGGGTTTCTCTCTGCCCTATGACTCAATGTGCTACACAAAACCTCCACCTACCTACTTCAGAATAAACATTGGAAAACCAGAACAAGGCTGGAAGCCCTTCCCCAGCAGGGTCAAGACCCTTGACACAGAAGTGCTGCCAATGGCCTCCTGCATCTTTCCCCCAAGTCAGGGAGAGGCAGGGAACAGTTGAAGGAGGGGCTCTGCCTATGGAATAAGCACAGGCAAGCAGCCTTTGGCGGAATGATCTCTGCTCACCCCTTGCTATCGACGAGACCTTGGGCAAATTACTTTGCTACTCTTTGCCTGAATTTCCCCATTTGTAAAGCAGGGATAATAGTAATAATGCCAATTTTACAGGGCTGTTATGAGGATTAAATGAGCCCAACCATGAAAAGTGTGCCATCTGACACAAGGTAGCCCAATGTGTGTTAACTGCTACACTTAGTGCTTATGAATGGATCCTTCTGCCCTGGTCAGTGTGGCTGTTAGTTGGAGCATCATACCGTAACTGAAAGGCTGCGGGTTCGATTCCTGATTAGGGCACATACTTAGGTTGCAGTTTTGATTTCTGGTCTGGACACGTATAATTCCTGGTCTGAGGGGTGTGATTGGGAGGCAACCAATGGATGCTTCTCTCTTACATCCATGTTTCTCTCCCTCTCTCTCTAAAAGCAGTATAAAAATATATCCTCACGTGAGGATTTAAAAAGGATCCTTTTGCAGTATCATTATTTACTTTTCATTCATGGGACACACAGGAGGAATGCCTCTGGTCTGCCTGCTGCAGATGACCTAACTGAAGAAATGAAGACCCTTTTCTGTCTCCTAATGAAATTCTCAAACTGCACTGTAGGACTGCTACTACACTCAGAAAAAGCAGTAAAGCAAGTAGCAAGACCCAAATTTTGAGTTCCAATGACCTTTCTTCAGTTTAAGGTTCAAATTCAGTAATTTCCATAAAGAAATAGAACAGCTGGGTTCATAGAATCACAGCTTAAAACTGGATAGAACGAGTTTATCTAATTTAATCTCATTTTGTAGAAGACTTTGGCCAAAGGAAGTGACGAGTCCTGTGACACACAGTAATCGATGACCCGCAGCCTGATTCCCTGAGAATGTGATCTCTACACCCACCCACTTTTACAATAGCTCACTCCTTGTAATCCAGTCTGGTTGAAGTCCACCTGGTCACTAAAGAGCAACGAGGCTCATGGGGTTTCTTCCGATGTCATATTAACTAGCCTCACACAGAGATGGAAACTGCTTCTGCATCCACCATTCTTTCTCCCTATTTGACCACCAGGGCAGGAATGGAGGAGTTGCTGGACTCCAGAAATATAGGACTTCATCAAAGGAATAAACTTTTAAAAGCACGAATACTCCAAATAAAGTAGTATTCACCTCAGGAACATGTGATTTACACCAAAAATTTCAAAGAACATCTGGGCAGCCAATTCTGCCCCCATCCTGCCCTGCTGGGATCCACATTCAGACTACCTTCTTTTAACGAGACCCCCTGCCTCTCTGTTGCTTACAGTGTCTAAGACAACAGTACTAGACCACCTTCCTGAGCATCTACCTCCAGGGCAAGGGTATCAACAAGAGCTTGTGTCTCCAGTGTGCAATATGGCCTATGGCACAAAAGGAGCTGAGTGAATGTACGAAAGCAGCAGATGAGAGCCCTTGGAAAATAAACCTACCTACTGTTCATGCCAGCCCTTTTCACTGGAATAAATTCACTTGGGATACACAGAAGTTCCTAACATGGGTTACTGTTCAGAATGTGTAGGTAAGGGAAGCTGAGAAATAAAAAAGGGATGATTTCAACAATAAGGAAGACACATTTGCCCATCTACCATTGTGGATGGGGTGTGGGGTAGAGAAGATTCTAGTTCCACTGCTTCTAGTGCAGGATTAGCTTTAAAAAAAAAACTCTCCCCTAGTTAACCGCCCATGTGGACCATGAGAGAGGTAACTAAGACAAGTTCTCCAAAAATACTACAAACAAAGCAGGAGGGGGAAACATTAGGAGGAATGCAACCAAATTAGAATACTTAAAAAACAGCTGAAAAGAGGCAGCAGAAATAGGAGAAATGACAGGGATTAACTTTGTAAATATAAATGCATGCTGTCCAAAGAGGATCTCCTAGCCACATCTGAGTATTGAGCACTTGAAATATACTTAGTTCAAACCACAATGTGGTGTTAAATACATGCTGTATTTTGAAAAGTTAATACAAAAAAAGTATACACTACTACTTCAATAATTTTATATTATGTATTGAAAAGGTGACATTTCAGATCTACTGAATTAAATATATTATTAAAGTTAATTCCATTGTGGGGTTTTTTGACATTTTTTTAAAGTGTACACTTTTTTTAAAAGATTTTATTTATTTATTTTTAGAGAGGGATGGGGGGGAGAGAGGGAGAGAGGGACAGAGAGACAGAGACATCAGTGTGGTTACTGGGGGCTGTGCCTGCAACCCAGGCATGTGCCGACTGGGAATTGAACCTGCGAAGCTTTGGTTCGCAGCCCGCGCTCAATCCACTGAGCTACACCAGCCAGGGCTATTTTTTTTTTTTTTTGACATTTTTAATGTGGCTACTAGAAAAATTTAACCAACATCAAGTGACTCATTTCTACTGGACAGTACTAATAAAAAACCCCAAAGATCCGACATGAAAAATTTTGTTGCTGTTCAATACAGTAGCCACTCGCCACGTCTATTTAAATTTAACAGTAGCTACTGTGGCCAATAATGACCATATTAGTGCATATAATGCACTTTTATGGAAGTAATGAATACTTCCATTGGAGAAAATCCTATTGGACAGCACTGGTCTAGACAAGGACCAAGATACTGACACTTCATACAGAAAAACTAAAAACTCTGTATCGAGCTGATCCAAAACCAGAGAGGAATGAACTCCAGGTAGTCAACTTTACATACGAGATTAAATTGATGGGGAAATTCACTTAATTATGGAGTACTTATGAATGTCTTAGAGCATTTATAAAGTGGTATCTGGCAGCTAGTCAAAAGGATAATAAAGAGATGAAAGGTTCTGCCCCTCTGCTAGGCCAGGATGCCCCTAGAACCAACCCTTTCCTGCTGCCTACCCCAATGCCCCAGGCTGTGGGGACCTCAGACCACGCGATTAAACAGGACAACTTCAGGAGCTTCCGGGACAAGCGCCATTCTAGAGGGTGCCACTGAGTTCCCTCACACTACTAATCACTTCACTTTACTAAATTAACACACTGCCTCCCCAAGAACCTCAGTTAGGCATCGCACCTTCCCTCAGGTTGCAAACAACGCTCCCATTACACTTATTTCTGTCTGACCATTTAGCAATTGGCCAGGAAAGCCTTTATATAGTTCCTGTGGGACATTAAGTGTATCTCACACACGTACAAGTACAACCGCACATTTACTTATGTAATTTAAGACATTCAAGCCTTTAAAAACAGGTATCTTATTTTGCTTTCTTTTCCATCACAGCATGTAAGTGCTAGGTGTACAACACGGCTCGAAAAACAGTTAACAAGGGTTTCAGCTACGGATGAGCTGTACATCCACACAAAATTATCTTAAAAGCTTGGAGGCGATAGATGTTTCCAATTCCAACCTGTCAATTCAATGGTCATAGAAGCGAAGGCAATTGGCAGAATCTGCTCCAGCAGGAAAAGGTTCATCAGTTTTTCCACTTTAGTCAGACCCATAGCAGAGACCCTGTTGGTCCCATAGACCCACACACAGAAGGGAGTTTATGTATAAAGGACATGATCCTCTGTATTGCAACCCAATGTGTGAGGGAGTGTAGTTGAGGGTGGCATTAACTCACTTCCAAGTGGAAAAGGAAAATGAGAAAATTGGCAACCGCACAGCTGGTATGACTTAAAGCCCCTCATGTAGCAATTTAAGTTTCTCCCATCTGTAGGGACTAACAGGTGACTTGTGGTAGCCCAATGTGGTTGTTACATTTGATAAATAGCACAAATGCCCAAGTGACAAATATTTACTAATCAAGAGCTGTAAGTGAATTCATGCCTCCTTCACCCCAATTAGGAAGTGAGGGCTACAGAGATAGCAGGCTAGGGGCTTCAGTCTAAGTAAAACTCATGTCCTGGTTACCAGCAGACTTACTATATACGCAGGTACAAAGGGAAAACTGGCATTAGAATGGAGAGGGAATGAAAC
The DNA here is from genome assembly GCA_004024845.1 of Tonatia bakeri. Lineage (NCBI taxonomy): Eukaryota > Metazoa > Chordata > Mammalia > Chiroptera > Phyllostomidae > Tonatia > Tonatia bakeri. Next base: position 112,145 of record PVIA01004369.1, read on the forward strand.
ACCTGTTCTTAATACAGCAGAGCTCACTTTCAGGGTATTATGCTTATTCAACACTTTTGACTTTGTTCTACGCTGGTCATGGCTCTATTTTCCCCAAATAGTCACCTCCTCCTCCTCTCAACACGAAACAGCAAGCCTCAGTTACCCACCAAGAATGACTTGAAACTACTGAATTTCTAGAGTCCAGATGTCTGGAACAGCTCAGGTGGCAACTCTGATGCTTAGCCATGCCATTTAACCACTTCCCTATAACTGGCGATCGCTTAGTCTCTATGACCGTGAACACTTTCACTGGGAGGTGGTCCCAGGGCCTCTTGACAAAATTCAAGGAATATATTTAATGAGATTTCCCAAGCACTATTTCCTACCCCCAGATTTTTAGAGTGCTGCCTTCTTTCCCTTGGGCTGAAATGCTTACATCTGGTAGTTTTTTGCTCCTTCTGCACTCTTTAGTAGTACAACAGTATGTAGAAAAGCAGTGCCACCTTACTTGCTTGTTGCTAGTTATGTTGATCCAGAAAAAGCCAATTCTAGGATGCTTATGAGTTCTCTGGCACAAAGTAGCTCAAGGGACCAAGAATAAATCCAAGAACACCAAAGAATTAACATTTACCTGAGCAGGCCACCAGTAAGAGCTGAACCTGCTTATGTTGGTGAACAGGTTTTTCCCTGAAAAGTCACTAGATCATCAGAGCATACCACCAGAAAACTTTTTCCAGAACATTTTACAGTAAGTTAACTGATCAGATTTCATGTTAAAAAAGATGATACTGAAGTCCAATTTTTAATTAAAAAGAACAGCCTTAAGTTTTCATTCTACCATATCCCATAAAAGCCCTGCTTTTGAGAATGATGACAATGCATATAATTGATAAACTATTTCTGCTGTAAGATGAAAAATGAACAATGAATAACACAAGTGAGTAACCTCTTCTGAGCAAGAAAAGGACTTATTAGCACACAGTTCACCCCTTTAAAATGGTAAAGGCCATTCTGAATGTCTGTAGGCAGCTGCTCTCACTCTGTGACTTTGCAAATGCTTAGTCGAACCTTCATAGTTTTAAAATGTCTCAGCAACTACCCGAAAGTAAGTGTCTAGTCTACACCCGTCTAATACAAGCTGAGTGTTCAAACTCAAATACAGGCTAAAATTCTTTCACGATAAAGATAAAAATTATAATAAATATTTTTCAAGAGCTTTGGTTAAAAGGAATAGCTCACAAATTTCTCCGCAAATCCAATCCAGGTTTTTTGTTTAAAAGAACCCCATGGAGTTCATGAAAATTTTTCATTTGCTTTTTTTCCCCCAGAAGTTGAACAAATGTGGAAGAACAAAACGAGAACACCAATGCCAGAAAGCAGCAATACTTTTGATTCCTCTTTCCTCTTTCCCACCTCAAATACACTAATGCAAAAACCAAATAAATATACAAAAAAGAAAAACAAAGCTTTAGAGGTATGTGCAATTGACAATGTATTCTGAAGATTTCTTTTCCCACTTCCTAAAATAATCAGGTCCCCCCCCCCCAAGAATTCACAGCCCCCTTTAAGACTCTTGGAAATAGGAGCATCTGGTTTCCAGTTGAGTCTACACAATGAACTGGGCTTGTTAACAAAACACATACAATAAAATAAAAGTCTTAAAGGGTGAATACCACAGATTTGACCTAGAAATCAAGCTTCCTCCCTGCCGTTCCAGGTATCCTCTTCTTTCCACACTTCTGCATTAGTGGACAAGGATAAGCACAATTGTTACCTCCAAGATCTCCAAATCCACCTTTCCAAAGGCACAAAATTATTTTCAGGTGTTTAAAAAAAAAAAAAAACCCCAAAAAACCTGATAGTATAGCTCATTAAAGTACTGTTGTGCAGTTAAAGCATTAAAAGCATCAGGCTGTTTTATTTTGTGACAAGTTTATTGAACAGTATCCAAGACTTCATCTTTATAAACAAAAACTTCTACTGAATGATGCCAAGGCAGTATTTGCTGGCAAGTTTTGGCCATATTGGCAACAAGTCATTTTATTGTGTTTGGTTTCTAGAGTATGGAGTACTATAGAACTGTCAGTAAAACAATTTAAATGTGGTAATTTTGCAAGAGCGGTATTTTAAAAGTGATCACTGCCAGAAATTCTTTCCAGAAGATTTGACTAGCAGCAATTTTATATTTTCTTTACTCGTTCTTTAAGTGTTCTTGAAATTGATGAGTATATTTTTAAATGCTTGACCTGCACCCGCGCACAATGAAGAATCTAATAAAAGGGACTATGAGTTTAAGGATTTTATGCATCCTTATTTTTATCCAAGGTATTTTCCACTCAAAATGTGTTTGCTTACTTCCATACACAGCCCTAGATTTTCATCCAGTAGCTTAATTAAGACTGACACAATTATGCTAAATATTACTCTCTGAAATTTTGAATAAAAAGTTTCCTAATGGAAATATAAAGCAATTTCACTGCCATTACTTTGACAACTTGGAGCATAAAGCTAGGAACTACATTTCACTTAACAGTGTTGCATTAAAAAAAAAAGCTGCTAGTAACTGTACATCCAAACTACAGTGTAAACACAAAACACTTCTCCAAATTTTGCTTAGGAACGATGTTTCACTATAGTTCAGAAAAAGTTCACAATTTTGTTTGCTTATAAAATATACATTTTGTGGATTTCTCTAATCCTTTAAACTAAAAAATAAAAATAAAAAGCAAAAAACAAAAACCCTCAGCCAGGGCCGTGGGGGGAATGAGAATTAAACCTAATGGAAAATATTCTCTTCCATTAATATCACCAAAACAGACAATAAAATTTACACATAAAATTGTAAATATGATAGTGTTTACAAATGCACACAACTTTGAGCAAAGCTTTACAAGTCCTTCATACCATACAAAGCAAATAAGAAAAGGCAAATTCATTATCACCCAAAACCTAGTCCGTATGAGAAAAAGTGCAAAAAATAGGTATGTATAGTTTAACAGAATATATTTTAAGAATTAAAAAAAAAAAACAACCCTCAAACTCAATGCCCAGCACAAAATAAATAGTATGCTTAGCAGTTAGCACTAGGTAATATGTAGTAAGTCTCAAATACACAAAAATCAAGTTCCAAAGGGCAAAGCATTTAATTACATTTCACAACAAGAAAAGCACTGTTGTGAGTCAACCAAATATGAAACAGTTCTCTCCAATGTCTACACAACCACTATTTTCTTAATTTATTTAATTTGATAAACAAAATCAAGTTTTCCTTTTCAGCATTTATCTAAGATGTAGAAATAACAAAAGAGTTGCAATAAAGTATACGAAATATTTAATAAGAATGTACGAACATATAACCAAAATAAATTGTGAAAAAAGACACAGGACTTTCATCTCCACACAACCCAGTTTTCCAAAATAAAAAGTCAACTTTCCACTGGGGAAAATAATCTGCAGTTGAAATAAAACTTCTAAACAGTGCTGAAGTTTTTTGTACTCTGTCCTTGGAATAAGAAATGATTACTTAACAGAAAATTTAAATTGAACATCATATACAGACATCATTACTTTTTTTTTTAGTTGAGGAGGCAGTATCTAGTGATCTAAGCAAACTTGTATTCGTGAATTTTCAAGACCCACAACACAGCCATGTTTTTTTGAAAGTCTAGCCAGTCCTTTCCCTAAACAAAAATCCTACACTGTCAATCCTCTAGGACTGTTGTGATGAAAAGGCTTTCCAAATCGTATAGCACAAATAAAACTGCTGCCACTGTTAACTCTAAATTACACAATGCTGTACTTCAGTGTTCCACTGACTTGCAACACGAAAAAGGCTCCCCCCCCCGAAATACTTCTTTTAAAAGGCTGATCCCTTCGTAAGTACACTGATTTGTAAGAAACGTTGGGGATGTTTCAAACCAAGAAAGACGCCCATGTAAAAGACAAAATTTGTTTTTCATGGTATGTCACGAACTCCTATTCCATGTTTATACTATGATATACCTCTTTAGAGCATTTTAACTAAGGAAAGTAATCATAAGTAGAGCCTTTGTGGCAGTGAGCAGGATGTTTTAAGGCTAATGTTCTCATGACAAGGACATTTACCAACCAGAATCCATATGGCCCTCCTGCCTTAGTGTCCTGAATGCCAAAGACAAAAGTATGAAAAGGGCAGGAAGTCTCAATTCTTCCCTCTCTGGCAGCTGCACTTATACTCTGAAGATTTTTTGTAAACAGGCTCCTGATCAAACAACTAGACCAAAAGCCTCCAAGTAACAGGATTCAGTGCATACCAATCTACAAACCAGCTTATAGATTTTTATTCTGTAACACAGCTAACAATTTCAACTTCAGTTTAAAAAATCGAGTTATGACAATGTTCTTTCTTATAAATGGACTCTGTTTAGTTATAGGCCAAAATTTCACATAAACTTGGGACAGAAGAAAATTGCCAGAACATTAGTCCATCAGACAGGACTTTAAATCAGGAATTTTAAACAATGATTATTAAAAGTAGTTTCTAGTTTTTGATGTCATCCAAACAACATGAACTTTTGAAAAACTGACTGAACTGAAAGTTGGTGGTCAAACCAAAAAGGCTCTGGTAGAGAGAACTCCATTATTTTATTTTTGTGGCAAAGTCTTATTCCACACAGTTTTAAGTGTGACATTAAAAATCAAAGTTCAAGGTTATAGCATAAACCAAGTGGGGAGTTTTATATTAAAAAAAAAACAACAAAACAGTTCTACTCATTTACACATGAGTCAATTAGGCAAACAAAGCAGCAACTTCAGAAGCAGGACTGTCTATACAGCAAGAACCCTCAAAAAGCAATAAAGGTACATACAGTGAATCTGTATACAGATATTTTATTTAAAGAAAATGAGGACTTTAGACAAAGCTTTGACCCTATAACAAAGCAAATCTGTCCAGCTTTAAACCAAATTCCAAGAGCAGCCAACTTCTATTTTTTTATCAGCTGGCAAGAACACCCTTCATGAGCTCTATTGACAATTCTATTTTCTTCATCCCATATATAATACAAAACAAAACCAATCTAGACTCCTTGATAAACTTTATGCTATCATTTGAATTTTACAAATTGTTTCTCTAATGGTACGCCAAAATCATTTTTTTGTTCTCTCCAGACAGTTTTACTTTAACATACAGCAACGTTTTCCGGGTAGTGAGTCTTCTGTAAACAGTCAACCAATGCTCTATGTTATAGAAACCAATCTATATGCAATTGAAACAATCCACAGGCTCTATCCTGGAAATACTAGGAAAACAATCTGGATGCATTAATCACAGCACTATGAATATCTACCCTACAAAGAATTGATGTGAACAGCTATCCTAAGACAAGTTTTACTTTCCGTGAACCTATAGGTCTGTCATTTAAGTCAATGACAGCAGCTGTGGCTTCATCCCGAGATTCAAAGGCCACCATGGCTTCACCTGTGGGCATACCTTTCTCATTGTATTTTAAGCAAACTGAGCCTGGGATCACTTGATAACCATAAAAGAAATCTAAAATCTCATCAATAGACACAGTGAAGGGCATGTTCTGCACTTTAATTACTGTTGGTCCTGGTTTTCCAGAACTAGATCCAAAGCCAGGGGGACCACCAATGTGGATTGGGCCAGGCCCCGGCCCTGGCCCCGGCCCAAAGGCTGGTGGCCCAGTCAAATGGCCAGGAGCATTTCCAAGACCAGGAGGGCCACTTCCAAAGCCAGGGGGGCCACCTAAGCTACCAGGGCCATTTCCAAAATTCTGAGGGCCCCCTCCAAATCCTGGCCCACTTAAATTATTTGGTCCACCTCCAAAACCTGGAACATCCAGTCCTAGACCAGGCAAACCACTATTTGCAACTGAAGGCATACCAGGCCTAACATCACCAAAGGCCCCTCCTAATCCTGGAGGAGGCAGTGGTGGCCCAAAGGCATTTGGCCCACCAAAATTACCAGGAAAATTAAATGGAGGCCCATTATTGGCCTCCTTAGATCCTACAGTCAGAAAGGCATGCTCTTCACCTCCTGCACTAGGCATTCCTGCATTCGGCATTCCCGCATTGGGCATTCCAACGTTGGGCATTCCAGCACTGGGCATTCCGGCACTGGGCATTCCAGCACTAGGCATTCCGGCACTGGGCATTCCGGCACTGGGCATTCCGGCATTGGGCATTCCGGCATTAGGCATTCCCGCACTGGGCATTCCAGTACTGGGGATTGCAGCATTGGGCATTCCTGGAACTGCAGGATTACCTGGTACAGGTATCTTTAACCCCTTTTTCCCTTGGGCAGGGGGATTTTTCTCAATCTCTCTCATATCTTCTAGAGTAACTATATGAACAAAAGCTTCTCGCCCATTAAGTTTTTTACGATGTAAGCGTTCAGACTTACGTGCATCATCTTCATTTTTAAACTGAACCAATGCCTGTCCTAGACCTTGCCCATTGTTATCAACAAGAACATGGACAGCATTTTCATCCACTGGGATTCCTTCTAGGAACTGAAGAACATCCATCTTGGTAATGCTGAATGGAATATTTGTTATGTGAGCACAGACTTTGGTAGAGCTGACATCCCCCTCCGGATTTAACATCATTTCTCTCTGGTCATAGTTGAAGTTCTGTAGTCTTTTTCTAATCATATCTATCTTTTCTAGCATACCTTTCTTAGTAATTGGATGAACTTGAATAAAGCGATTGCCCATGTATTGTTTATGACGACACAGAGCAGCCTTATAGTCAGCCTCATTCCTGAACTCCACAAAGCCTTCACCAGTTGCTTTCCCATTGGGTCCATAAGCGATATAAATACTATCTTCCACAATATCCAACTTTTTAAAAAAATCAATGACATGTTTGTTTTCAGCTTCAAATGGTAGACCTTTCAAGTAAACACAAAAACCGGCCTCATGTGGTGATCTTGACCTTGACCTTTTCTGCCCACTGGGTGATTTTGACCTGGGTAGTGTCTGTGGAGGGGGATGGGTTTGTCCAGAGGGTCCTATACTTTGCTTAAAAGTGATATGGCCTCCTGCAGCCACCCACTGTCTCTCTGTCGCAGGGCTAACTTCCACATAGCGTTGTATCATCAGCATTCTGTTTCGCTTCAAGGCTTCAAAGGTATCTTGAGGGGAGAGAAACTTAACCAATCCATTCCCATTATTCCGACCTACATGATCTTTCAACAAATGCACTGCATCAACACGGAGCCCATGGAAAAAATCTCTGACATCATTTTCCATTGCAGAAAAGGGCATTCCATGCACACTGACATACAGATCATCAGGGTTGATGGGAAGTGGTTTCACACTGCTTTGAGAATTCACCTGGATAGGGTTAACAGGATTCAGTGGACCCAGAAACACAGGGTTCAAGTTATTGTTCAGATTCATAGGTGCTCCAGAACCATTCATTCCAGCAGGCAGAGGTGCCACAGGTGGTGGGTTCAAGGGCGGCATTCCTGACATGGGTGGCAGTGGGGTCATGGGCGGCACTGAAGGGACTGGGGGGATTGGGGGCACAGGAGGCACGGGAGGCAATGTAGGTACTGGAGGAGGAACTGGTATTGGGGGAATAGACGGCATTGGTGGCAAAGATGGCATCGCTGGGATTGGAGGAATTGGTGGTGGTGGGACCGTGTTCATTGGAGAGGCTGTGCTTGAAATGGTTGAGCTAAACGTTGGGCTCCCAAACGAAGTTCCCATATTTGGAGGAGCCGTTCCTATACTGGCTGTGGAAAATGTCTGTATGTTTTTGTTGCTTTCATGAACAGAAGTGGTGGCAGTAACTACACTGGGTGAAGGGTTATTAAAGTTGGGTACTGTTGTAGGCAAGTTAACCCTGCCACTCATTCCTGAGCTAGGTGGTGGTCCTGATCTACTAGCATTTGCTGGTGGTATATCTAAGTTGGCAGTTTCAAAACGTCTACGACTCAGTTCAATCATATTCTGCATTTCCGTTTTACTACTCAACAATAGTGTTACTTTTGACCCTTTAATTGTACCACCTGTGCGCATCATACCGAGCCTTGCATCTTCATCAGTGGCAAAAACGATGAAAGCCTCACCCAGTTCACCCCCTACAATATGCACGCCCCCATCAGGAATGGTCAATCCAGAGAAGAAGTGGCGAATGTCCATGGTCCCCGCCACAATTGGGAGACCTTGCAAACGGATGACCACAGCCATGCTGCGCTGAAACCACACACACCTGCAGATGAGAAAAGGCAACGGCCAGGTCAGACTCCTGTTTATCACACCAAGTTTTTAGCTACAAGAATGACCAGCTACCACATTAGGCCCTCGAATGGTCCCTCAAACTATCACAAGCAATGTAGGTTTTAAAATTTGGATATTCTAAAAACTGAGTATCATGTGCCATTTACAATGTAAAACCTGACAATTTCAACTTCGAAAAGGAATTGATTTTGGAAACAATTAGAAGTTCAGTCCCAAGACTCAAAAGTTTCAGGAGAAAAACCACCACAGGTCGGTAAATCACCAATTACATCATTCAGACCACAATTCAGTAAGATTTAAGATTTAAAAGAAAAGTGTAAGTCAAATCAGGAAAACAAAGTTTAACAATCTATAGGGGAAAACCATGCAAAGGATGCATTAAAGTTAGTATTTAAAACTGGCTTAGCATCTTCCTGATAAACCTGACTTCACAGAATTATCGGTGTCATTTTATATGGTTCAATCTAAAATCCAACAGAACAGAAAACTAATTAATTACAAATAACATAAAAGTAGATTCAAATCTCAAATGAAAACTAACTCCATATTTCACCCTAAAATTCTTAAATCTGCCTTACCACTTCATTTATTAAAGAAAACAACATAAAATTATTTATTACAGCCCTGGCAGGGTAGCTCAGTTGGTTAGAGCACTGTCCTGATACACCAAGGTTGCGGGTTTGATCCTTAGTCAGGGCACATACAATAATCAACCAATGAATGCATAAATAAGTGGGACAACAAATCAGTGTTTATTCCTCTCTCAAATCAATAAAAAATTTTTAAAACTATTTTACAGCCCTGCCTGGTATGGCTCAGTGGACTGAGTGCCAGTCTGCGAACCAAAAGGTTGCCAGTTCAATTCCCAGTCAGGAAACATGCTTGGGTTGTAGGCCAGGTCCCCAGTTGGGGGCGTGGGAGAGGCAACCAATCAATGTACCTCTCACATATGGATGTTTCTCTCCCTCTCTTTCTCCCTCCATTCCCCTCTCTCTAAAACTAAATTAATTTAAAAAATTACTTTACAAACAAGGCTAATACCTGTTAAGAATCCAAAAGAAATACTAAATAAAATAGCCAAAATCTTAGTTACCTATTTTCATCATTTCAAAAAGTAGAACTTGGTTATAGTGCCATTCACCATGGCTGTTTTAATTAAAATTCAGGTCCAAAGACTCATTCCCAAACCCTCCATTTAAAAAAAGTCTTGTTTTTCCCCATAGGGAAGGACTAATAATAAAAAAGAGGTATTTGGGGGTTTTACTTTTTGTTTTAGAACTAGGGTATGAACTTTATTCAGAGATTGCTATAGTTTCTGGCCCAACATAACTCCTGTGGAATTTCCGGGTGCACAATGATCTCCTTAGTGTCCATTCTGATCTAACAGAAAGAAACGTTTCTCTTAAGATTTAAGTAAAATTTTAGTATTTCATTTCTTAGGGCATCTGAAAGTAAATGCCAATGACAGCCTCTGTAAAGCAATATGAAACAAATTCTTAGCACCAGAAAAAATATTAATTTGAACTTTATGTGGCCAACAACATAAGGTATTGCCCAAGCCATCTTAAAAATCAACTTTTAAATAAAAACCTGTTAAACTGGCTCTGTGACCTTAGGGGAATTATAAAGTATTTAAACTTTGGTTTTATCTTCTCAAATGAGAACACTGGAAGAGCAAAGTTTCCTGTTGCAAGCTCTAACTCTACAAACCTATGAAAGCAGTCTTTCAAAGTTAAATATTACACAAATACTAATTCAATGCAAAAACCCTGTAATTATAGCTCAATGTTATGATTGCTATACAGAAAAGATATATTGTTTGGCTCTGACAGTTCTCTCTCTCTCTCTCTCTCTCTCTCACACACACACACACACACACACACACACACGCCACCTTCAAATTTAATCCTGAAAGATGGAGACTGGCAAACAGAAAATGCTCTTTATGAGACCATTATAAAACACCAGAAACTGGGCAGAGTGAGGAACTTTTTATAATTAGTCTGGAAGGGTCAACAAGAAATATACTAAAAAACGATTACACCAACAGACTTTTTTCTCCTTATTTTATTATTTAGCAGTCTATCAGGAAGTTCATTAAGAAGCTTCCAAATCATTAAATCAAATTCTCATTCCTTACTGACTCTAGAATATTGGCTATATGTGAACAAAACTGAGACAGCATTCCTGTTCAATTAAAAAAAGGCTTAATCATTTCATCACTATATATGGGGGAAACATCATTGGTACTCTAAGTACCCACAACAACTTGAGAGAAAGACTAGTCTACATTGAGACAATAAAAACAGGGATTTGATATGGTCCCAAGAACACAAAAACTGAACATAGGTCTAAAGTGACATACACAGTAAGTCTTCAAACCATTTGCTGCTAAGAAAAGGGACTTAGTAAAAGTCTGTAGAAGGTACACATGAAAATACGATATTCAAAATCTGCCCAGATTACCAGTTAGAAAAGAGCTGAGGATTAAACCAAAACAGCACAAGATTTATTCATAAAGCCATCTGTAAAGGAAAAGTTTTTAGGTTCTGAAAAATACGAAGATCTGCTATTCTGCTACTAAGTACCTATTTGAATCATTTCAACCTGTTTGGAGCCTACCTTAATTATTTAATCCTCAGAGAGGGTTAGATTCCAATCACTGAGGTTCCATTAAAGCCAAAATTTGTATTCTAAAACATATCACTCATTACCTATACTCCTAAGGAATATTAAAAACCATGCCAATAACAAGCACCTATATTTGTAATTAGTCTAAAGGCTACTGAGGTAAGAAACAGCTACTCATTGCCTAGTAATCAGGAATTCAGGAGAAATGCATCCATATAAAACTGACCCCCAAAGGAAGCAACAACTGTTCCTCCACCATGGTTCCCAATCTATCCCACCCCCATCCCTCCGATGAACTTGTTTAAAAAAAAAAAAAAGAAAGAAAGAAAAAGAAAAGAAACACAACAAAACACCCACAATTTAGTTACTACACATACTTTCATGTTACTTAATAAACTAGCTATCTCATTTTATTCAGTATAAAAACAAACCCTCTATTCAAAATCTCTTACCTGATAAAACAAGAGATGTATTTTCTTAACAAGAAGTAGAGGCCAAGTCAATCCTGTGGGCAACCAATTAAAACCAACTTTTAGACTGCAACAGAGAATAAACGGAGGCAAAAATCAATGCAGGAAACACAAAACACTCACAGGCCACACTGAACTGTACATTACCAAGGCGAGTCTGAAACCAGAGTACTTCATTAGAATGTATAAAAAAAAAAAATTTGAAGAAAAAGACATGTACCAAAATCCTACACATGCTTATTATTCAGTATTGCTTTCATATTTGAGTATCTCTCAAAACATTACATATTTACATACATCAAGAATGTGTCACAAATTAGTCCAAGAATGAATAGATAAAAACTAACACAGTCATAAAACTCAGCTTCTCAGCTGGTAATTGCTTTTATCACTTGATTAAACCAGTACTGAAAATTCTGTAACACAAGTCCAACTATGACCTATTTTCTCAGGTTCCCAACAATTTTTGATGAAAAAGCACAATAACAAGTTTGTACAATACTAGTTCCTGGACAAATTAATTAATCAATTCAAGGGTACTCATGGACATTACTGCAATTAATCTTTCAATATATTTTTCCTTTGCACCAAAATAGCATCAAACACCAAAAAACATAAACAAAGAGACAGATCTGGCAAAAAGGACTAATTCCTAGTTAAAACCACGGAAGTTCAAAACATTACAGAAAAGTGCTTCTTCTTCGAACACCATAACAGTCCCAAGAAACTTATTTTTTTAAACTCCCTAAAAACAGCTGCCATATTAACAGTACTTCCCAAAGTAAAAACAGATCATCTTTCACTGGAATTTTTCCCAAACTGTAGAAGTTAAGCAATTCACAAGCAATATAAATGACCAAGTGATCAGACAACTATACTGAAAAGGTCATTTTTTTAAATCCAGAGAAACAAAGTAGAAGAAAATTTTACTTTTAGGCATGAAAATTATCAACAGAATACTATTAGAATGAGGCTCATTTTTAACTACTATCTTTCAAGATCAAGAACCATCGGTGAGCTTAATATCATCACAAAAAATAAAACGTTAAAACAAATTTCAGTGTTACTCCAAAGTTATCTAAAGGACAAGCTAAACACCTAAACAACTACTCAAATTATCCAACAGTAAGATTGTTTTGCCACAAAAAAGCTATGCAAATATCTCATAACGATGCTTTAAAAAACCCACAGCATTGTATTAATCTTTTTATGTTGTACAAACTGATCCTGATGAAGTCTATAGAGTTTTCAAATTCATCATTTAAATGAGCCACAAAGGGAAATGTGAAACAGAAAAAAAACTTGCTTTAAGTAAAGGCTATGAGCCAATAAAGAACCAGGGTAATTTTCTAGGTAAGCACTCGTGATAAACAGATGATCCCCTAACTTGAGATTCCAATTCAAAAGATCTGGTGTGGGGCCAGGACGCAGTGTCCTACAGGTAAGAGAAACAAGTTCCTTAACCTCTTCCCTTCCAGACTCAAGAAAGCACCTTATGTCCATCTGGAAAGAAACTGTCTATTCCCATAAATTTCTACAGGATTGCAAGAAATAACTGTAACAAGGAAGAAACATCTCATTCCACAAGGAAAAGTTGAGAGGCCCAGCTGAACTTATCAAATGCCTAGTTCAAGGTTTATTTATTCAATTTATAGTACAAAATCAATCTGAAAGATGAAATGAAAATAAAAGTCAATCTAGATATAAATTAGTGAATTTCTATTCAGCACAGGGGGAAGTTCATCTCACCCCATACCAAATTAAAGTACACAGAAAGTTCAAGGTAGAAACCAGAACTTCACCACTCTCGCTGCTACACCTCCACCTTCAAATAGGCAACGTATATAAACTGAGAACTTAACTACTTTTGTTTTCAACACCTCACTTTATGAAGAACACAATAATTTAATAAAGGTACCACTATTTTCCAAGAAAACTACTCGCTCCTGTGTTCTAAATGTCAGCTAGCAACTAAATGCCAGATACCAAAATGAAAAACCTACTTAAATCAATCCTCTTAAACTTTGGTGAATTTTAGGGTAAAACTGAAACATTTCTATGTAAATGCATGTTTTACCTATACACACAGCATAAGGGTAGGAAAGGAAAAACTGGGCCTTATCTGCCATTAAGTCCACTGGATATATATTTCAGAAAATCTAAAGAAGCCTGCTTCAGTAAATTCTTGCACTTTATGTTAGGAATTAGTCCTAACACAGTGGTCCTGCTTCAGCTTTACAAATACTATGTGCATGCACATGCAAATTACAAATATCTGCTATAAAAACTATTGACAGGACAGATTTTCTTATTTACTGGCCATTCCAATTACTTGGACTTTCAGAATAAAATATCTAACAATCATCTTTTATCAGGAAGGCAAGGCACAAACCAGAACTCAACCATTTCCACTCTTCATCTGGTAATAAACACCCAACGGTGAATTTTTACTTTGTTCAACAATCAGTCTTTAATCAGCAAGAACCAGGATACAGCAGAGTTAAGTTCTTCAGATTTAAAAGAAACAAAAACCAGTACCCCTCAAATGTTCACCTTAGAAGGGCATAACACTATAGGCAGCATAATCAAATTATGGTAGGCATTACAAAAACAAAGACACGCAGGTTTATCCACTTGATTTTGTTCCCATCCCCAAATGGATCGCATTTCAGATTCTGGGATCATTCTTAATGAAACAATTCTGACACTCAGGGAGATGTACCCTGTGATAAGACATTACTCAACGTTCCCAGTCAGTACTCAAATGCAGCAAAAGACATTTCTAAGCAAGATATTTATTCCTCCTGCCAAAAAGACTGTAATATTATTTTTCAATCCCCCCAAATGCCAACAAAACTGTTCATTATCTTACTTGATTTACACTTCAAAGTAACTATTACTTCTAACCTAACAGACCACACTCACCCTCACTACTGGTCTTAAGATTTAAAACCTGGCTATAAATTTAATGAACCAAACTCTGAAAACCAAAAGGTATATGGGTGGTGGTAGTAAAAGCTGATAAAACTACAAATTAAGTTATTTTTCTGCTTACCTAAAACATTTAACAATATTCATTCATTCCATGAACATTTATTAAGTACTTGTGGGCCAGGCAAGAGATATAGAATTGTACAACAGTCCTTGCATTTTGGGATCGGATATCTAAAAACATCTTTTGTGCAACCATTACTGACACTTAGAAGTTCTTCCTGTAACAGCTGCAAAAAATATTCATCTCAACTAAATGACAGAATAAAAACAGTATGAAATTGTCACTGGATTTCAGCACCTAGAACATACTGGCCTACAAAATCAAGTTTCACATCTAAAAATTGTACCAACAGCCCCCGAAATCTCAATATGCAATAATCAAAACATTTGGCATGTCAAAGAAAGTGAAAAAGCCTGAAGTATACTGGTATTAGCACAGAACAGTATGTCCCAAGTAACTACAATAGTTTCTGAAATTTCACATTTTTCACCTAACAGATATGAACATAAAAATGGAAATTATGCATTACAATTCATAAAATAAAATATTTGACCGAGCATGTAAGGTGACAGAAAAAAATGCATTGTTTCATTAAAAAAAATTTCCAGCAATACTAAGCACATCCTCAGCTTTATATACACAGGCTAAACATTTCATTTTCTTCAAAAATTACCATAAAATTATTTTAACCACCTGTATAACAGTTCTTCCCAATTTTTTAATATTCTTGGAAAATACCCGAACACAATTACTTTCCACAAATCCAGAAATCCTCCATTCTATCAAAGCTACCAAATTTCAAAACAAGTACAACCAGTCTTGTATTAGATTTCTATAATTAAAAAACCGAAACAAGATAGGCCTATATGTCCAGGCTTGTAGAATTTTTCTCAACTGTAAACGCTCTACAACGCATTAACAATATAAACTAGATAAACAATTCACGTTGCTAATACTGCGTCTTACAAAAACGACACCATTTTAAACCAGTCAAGCCAGTGCTGAGAAATACTCCCGTCAAGTCTCGCCAACAAACCTTCAGTTGCAATCACATTTTTTTTCAGTTATACTAAATGGCATCACCCTAATCTTAAATAATACAGAACGGTTCCTGCCAACTACCCCAATTTACAACAGGTGATCTCGGGGAATCCAGGATCCAAAGGAAGACTTTAGGGTCTAGAAACCTCTCCTGACGAGCCAGCAACTCTCAATATACAAATCCCAGAATACGGTTTTAAGCTGAATAACCCGGAATAACCCTCAACCAAGTCACTCAGATTTTTCACTATAAAGCGCACATTGGTGGCACACACAGATCCCATACACTTACCATCGGCAACTAAGCCTCTCTGCACTAGAGTCCATCCCGTCACTAACCTGTAGATCCTAAAAGCTCCTCCCACCCATTTCACGTGGCTGCAAACTAGCACGTCCAGTCTTCACTAGAGAAACTCAAATTCACTCTCTATCAAAAGCACCCCCAGACCACACCCCATTGGACCACCTCCTCCTTCAGCGCTGGAGGCTGTCCTCCAAGGGGTACCCTCGAGGGTAAGCCCTGCCCCAGCGTTGGGCCTTGGAATCACTTCAACTTACAACCCCCTCCACCTTCAGGCCAGGAATTCGACCAGTTCAGACTTCCTCCCTAGACTTACAGGGCTGTACCGACTACAACTTCCTCCCCACAGGTGTGTCCTAGTTATACTGTTTTCTGGTAAGCCACAGGGCCTCCTTTCCACTTCGGGTGGAGGGAGTGTCCTCACTATGATCTTCTCACTTTGGAGCAGAGATGTAGTTATAATCTCGGCCCCCTTTGGGGTCACAGAAAATCTTGCTCACTCGGAACACAGGTGTGGTCTCACTGCAGTCCCCGTTAGTTCGCAGGCCGCTGGGCCACCCAGCTCTGGCCTCCTCCCTCTCAGACCACGGGGGCGTCCTCGCTATAGCCTCGTCCCCACTTCGGTATGCAGGATCATCCTCTCTTGCGTCCTTCTTGCACACACTCAGGCCTCAGAGGCGCAAGTGGCGCCCCAGGGCCCCCGCAGCCGTGCCCGACCCTTTTGTGTGGGGCGCTCGCTGCCGCGGGCTCGGAGGCCTCCGAAGGCCCCGCCCCGGGCCACCAAGGGGCGGCTCGAGCCCCGCACAGCCCCGCCCGTTCCGGGGCTGCGGGAGTCTTACCGGGGAGTGCTGCGCGGCACCCGAACCCAGACCCGAGTTACCCCCCGCGCGAGTGCCTCCGCCCCGCGGCCGACAGCCCCTGCGCGAACGGCTTTCCGGAGCCTACAGCAGCCCAGCCACCACCACCTTTGCCGCTTCACAAAATGGCCGCCAGCCCGCTCCGCAGGTCCGCGTTCCAGAAGGGGCGGGGTGAGGTGATTGACGTCACGGACGAGATGGCGCAAGCGCACTGAGGGTTTCTGGCAATCTCCCGGAACTTAGCTGTGTTTGTAGGGAGAAGAGCTCCGAGTCAGTTTGTGCGGCTTTTTCACTCTAGCCAGACTTTAGGAGAGGGATGCTAGTTGTGGGATGGGTATAGTATCTGGATCCGCCTCTCACTGCGGGACTCTGTGCAAATTGCTTCACTTCTTTAAACCTTTGCGAAAGGAGGGAAATAATATTGTATCTACCTTGCTTGGTTATTTTGAGAATTAACCATAAAGTGATGTCTAGTTTTATTGATTCCGACAGAAGAACCAAAACCTGATTTTTTCCATTTAAAAATTTCAGTCAGGGCCGACCTGTGTGGCTCAGGTGATTGGGCGTCGTCCTGGAGAGCCAAGGGTCGCTGGTTGGATTCCTGCTCAGGGCACATGCCTGGGTTGCGGTTCCGTATGGTAGCGGCGTGTGCCAGGGGTAACTAATCCATGTTTCTCACATCATGTTTCTCTATCTCCCTCCCTTTCCCTCTTTCCAAAAATAAAATCTTTAAAAAAAATTTCAGTCAGGGGAGCCTTATTCACCAGTCTTCATCAACCCATCTACAGATGTTTTTCAATTTATTTTACTATAGAAAAAATTATACTGATGTTGCTTTGGTCCAGGCCTCCCAGACTCCACTGGCCCTGTGTCTACCCTATATCTTCATGAATGTCCATGGTAACTGAATTAATCTTCTAAGACAGTAAGTGAGGAGTCAATGAAAAAATTCAGGAACCAGGCCCAAGGTTGTGAGTTCCTTCCCCAGTGAGGGCACATACAAGAATCAACCAATGAATGCACAAATGAGTGGAATAGCAAAAGGATGTTTCTCTCTCGAGCTTCTCCAAAATAAATAAATTAGTACATTTTTTAAAAATCAGGGACCCTGCCCTGGCTGGTGTGGCTCAGTGCTCACCTGGGCACTGGCCTTGGAACCAAAAGATTGCTGATTCAATTCCCAGTCAGGGCACACGTCTGGGATTTGGCCAGATCCGCAGTTAGGGGTGTCCAAGAGGCACCTGATGGATGTATCTCTCACACACTGATGTTTATCTCCCCCTTTCTCCTGCCCTTCCCCTCTTCCAAAAGTAAATAAATGAAGTCTTTAAAAGAAAAAATTAAAAAAAAATTCAGGGGCCCTGACCAGTATAACTCAGTTGTTGGGCGTTGTCCAGTAAAGCAAAAGGTCCCACTTGGATTCACCGTCAAGGCACATGCCTGGGTTGAGCTTTGGTGCTGAGTGGGGCCGTTCGAGAAGCAACCACTGATGCTTCTCTCTCACATCAGTTTCTCTCCCTCTCGTTCTCCCTTCCTGACTCTCTCTCTAAAAATTAATGAATGAATGAGTTAATGAATTTAAAAATATCAGGGACCAAATTCCCACAACTCTAACAAGCTTTTGGGAAGATTTGTTTGGCAGACTTTCCTGGTGCTAGCCCAGTGTGCCCAAACCAGCAAATTAAAAAACCAGGCCACGCATTTTGTTTTTTTAATCCTCAGCCAAGGACGTTTTTTATTTATTCTAGAGAGAAAGGAAGTGAGGGGGTCAGAGGGAGAGAAAGAAATTGATGTGAGAAAGGAACATCAGCTGGTTGCCTCCTATACACACCTGGACCAGGAATACAACCCAAACTCTAGGTATACACCCTGAGAATCAAACCCACAACCTTTGGGTGTATGGGAGGATGCTCCAACCAACTGAGCCACTTGGCCAGGGTGGGGGCCACACTTTTAAACCAAATCTATATTTTATTATATATACTCTTTGTAGGTATAATATAGTACATTAAAAAAAACCCTACTAAATGCAATGTAGTATCTTAGTTGGATCCTAGAACAGAGAAAGGGCAGTAGTGGGAAAACCTTTGAAATCTGAATAAAATCTGAGGTTTAGTTAATATTAATGTACAGATGTTAATCTCTTAGTTTTATGTACCAAAGATGTTAAGTGAGGGGAAGTTGGATGATGGATATCTAACTCTGTTTGCAACCTTTTGCTAAATCTAAAATTATTTAAAATACAGGCCTGGCAGGGTAGTTCAGATGGTTATAGTGTCATCCAATATAGCAAAGTTGCAGGTTTGATCCCCCGTCAGATCACATACAAGCAACCAATGACTGCATAAGTAAGTGGAAGAACAAATTGATGTTCCTCTTTCTCTCATCGATAAATTTAAAAAATACATAGCTCTGCCTGGTGTGGCTCAGTGGATTGAGTATCAGCCTGCAAACTGAAGATCACCAATTTGATTCCCAGTCAGGGCACATACCTGGGTTGCAGGCCAGGTCCCCAGCTGGGGGTGTACGAGAGGCAACCAATCTATGTATCTCTCACACATCAGTGTTTCTCTCCCTTTCTCCTTTTCTGTTTCTCTAAAAATAAATAAATAAGCCCTGGTTGGTGTGGCTCAGTGGATTGAGTGTCAGCCTGCGAATCAAAGGGTCACCAGTTTGATTCCCAGTCAGGGCATATGCCTGGGTTGTGGGCCAGGTCCCTGGTAAGGGGGCCTGAGAGAGGCAACCACACATTGATGTTTCTCTCCCTCTCTTTCTCCTTCCCTTCCCCTGTCTGAAAATAAGTAAATAAAATCTTTTAAAAAATAAAAATAACAAAGTAAAAATAAAATTTTTTAAAATAAATACATAAATCAAATTATTCAAAATTTAAATTTTATTTTAAAAACTTCTATAATTTCATCTCTTTCTCCTATCTATCTGCATTCAACATACTTTAGCTTAGTGGCTTTCAAACTTTTGACCACCATTCACATAAGAAATACATTTCCAAGTTGGTACATGCATGCAAATATATAATTAAAATATTTAATATATGTGTGATGTAGTCTAATTTATTTCACTCTCACTTGTATGTGTGCTGGTAACTACCCACCTGTGGTTTCAGATCCACAAATGGAAAACTCTACACTGGCTGCACTGGCCTTCTACTGGTTTCTCAAATATGCCGTGCTTTTTCATACCTCAGGCCCTTTGCTTTTGCTGCTGTTTCTCATCCCTCACTCATTCCTAGCTCTATCCATGACTGGAAATCACATTTTTGCTTAACTAACACCTCCTCAGAAAAACTCTCATAGTATTCCCAGCATAGTAATTTCTCCCCATTATTTCCTTTTACCACTCCAATTCTGTCAAAGCACTCATCACAACCTATAATAGCCTTATTTGTTTACTCCTTATTTTCTGTCTTTCCACAAGAATGAGGGCAAGGTCCTTTTTCGTCCTGTTCACCAGTGTCCAGAATAATATCAGGCTCCTGACAGGCACTCAAATAATTGCTGAAAGAAGAGATATGGAAATCAAATGTAGTAGTAGTCTGCTCCACAATTCCCAAGCACATATTGAAATTTTCCCTGGGCTTCTCATAAAGTCACAGAGTAAATAGAGGAATGTGATTTTATTTCTTCAATCTGCAAATTAACAAACTTTTAAAAAGAAACAAATTTTTAGAATAATAGGTAGAATCATACAGACATTTCTCACTCCGCTAGGTCAAAAGAAAAGTACGCAAGGACAGAAAGACACACTTTCTAAGATCTGTTCAGTCTACAATCAATATGAAGAGGTGGCCTTTGGGGCCACAAAAAAAGATTAAATCTAGTTGATTACACTTGTTCCTGAAGGAATCAGTCTTGCTAGTAGCTGTAACCAACAACTCAAGTGTCCACGTACAGCACTGGGGTCCCTGAACAAAGAGCCTTCTTCCAGTCTGACTCTCCCCACCAAGAATACAGACCTGTCCAGCAGCAATAGCGTAACAAATGTCCCTCCTATTTCAGGGTGAGATATACACTCACATCAGAGCAGAGAAGGAATCCTGAGAAATGGGGAGTGTTCCCCACCAAAAAAGCTGAGACCCCAGAAAGATAGTATTCCTGTGTTTCTGTCTTGGAGATGAGCTGATGCTAAAGTCATCTGGGTTATATCAACTCTGGTTTGAACATGAAACACCCACTGGGTGTAACAAGGTGCTGGGCTGTGCATGGGTTGATGAGGCAGGAGCAGCCAGGCCAGCACACAGTCAGAGGCCCTCTCTTCTAGTGTTGGGTCCACTTGATGCTCTTAAGGTCAATGCCATCCTGCACCATCTCCCAGAGAGGGCTGCCAAAGAGAAGAGGTATTGGATGAGTGATGGCTTAAGAGAAGAAGTTGCCAACATTGGCTCCTAGGCCAAGAATCCTATATTAATGGGAGTTTTCCTATACTTAATCTACAAGTCATTAATTTTGTATTGATATAGCCATAATGACAACTATTAATTCTATCAGTAACAATAATCAAAACCATCTAAACGTATGTACTTCTTTAGTTTATACAAACATTTTTTCAGCCTTGGCTGATGTGGCTCAGTGGACTGAGAGCTTGCCTGTGAACCAAAGGGTCGCTGGTTTGATTCCTGGTCAGGGCATGTGCTTGGGTTGTAGGCCAGATCCCACAATAGGGGGTATGCAAGAGGCAACCACACATTGATGTTTCTCTTCCTCTCTTTCTCCCTCCCCTCCCTGCTCTAAAAATAAATAATTTTTTTTAAAAACCACATTTTTTCATATTCTGAAAACTAGTAGCTGAGGAGATCTGGTTTCCTGCTTTGTGGAACTCCTAAAACCTAAAATATAGGTAACTTTGGTTTCCAGTGTGTGACTCAAGAGCATGAGGACATGAGAGAAGCCAGCACTGCAATCTCTTGCAAAGGGTCTGTGGTGCAACAATGCAGACCTCATCTCTCGAAGACGCTTCACATGGTGAATGCACTTTTCAGCTGTGTAGTCCACTTCCTCCTCCGTAGTGAAACGGCCAATGCCAAACCTGAAAAAAGCGCAGAAGAGCGCTGCATCAGAGCTCTGGCATGGAGGTAAATTCATTCAGCAAATACTCAGTGAGACTGTACTCCACAAAGAACATGGAGAGAACATGGCCCTTCCCCTCTAGATCAGAGATCCTCAGCATTTCTATGGTCTGTGGACCAGCTACATCAGAATCACCTGAGACGTTTCCTATTCCTTCAGACCTAGTGAATCAGAATCTCTGAGTGTGGGACTCAGAAATCTTCATCTTACATAAACTTCCCAGATGATATTCAATGACATCTGAAAATCACTGCTCTAGAAACTTTCATGAAGAATTAAGAAAGAATAAGGAGCCCTCAATGATGCAGCTCAGTGGATTGAGCGCTGGCCTGCAAACCAAAGGGTTGCCGGTTTGATTCCCAGTTAGGACACATGCCTGGGTTGCTGGCCAGGACCCAGTAGGAGACACTCGAGAAGCAACCACACATGGATGTTTCTCTCCCTTCCTTTCCCTCTGTCTAAACATAAATAAGTAAATTCTTAAAAGAAAGAAAGAATAAGGAAAACTAGATTGAGGAACACCATGACAGGAGGTGAAATACACAAAAGAAGATGTACCTCGACGGACTGACCTGATAGAAGAGTGAGCTAAGTCCTCATCAGTGCCAATTGCTCGAAGGACATACGAGGGCTCCAGGGATGCAGAGGTGCAGGCACTGAGGAGAGAGACACAGAGCCTTACAGTTCATCATCGACATCTGCTTTTACCCCCGAACCTCAGGCTTGCTCCCACCCCTCAGGTCCCTTAGGTTGTGCCATGGAGACAAAAGAGATATTCTCATTTGTCGGAGCTAAAGGGCCTGATGCTACCTGCACCTTCTGGGATATGAATCTAGCTCACCTGGCCCATAGGAAGGATAAACACCTTGAGCAAGGCCACTGCTGAAGCATGACACTGCACAGGCTGGTCTGACAGCAAGAGGCAGAACATGTGCTCACTCCCCTATGACTGCATACACCATACTGTACCAGCCTAAAGGATAGCTAAACCCCTGGTGGCCTTTGAAGCATACTTCAATTCTAGAAGGCCTGTCACAGCACTGCTAATACAATATTAGAACAGATACATGCAACTTCTGGGTCAACAAAAGGCACAAAATGCTACCCCAGGGAGCCCTCCTAGAGTCCAAATTTCAGCCTGTGCCTAGCTGGCTAAAAAAACCAGACGCTTACAAAATGACCTTTACTCTTAACCAACAGCTCCTGTGCCTGTCATCTCTACACTAGGAAGCTTAACAATTTGCTATGACACTTAGAAGCCAGGCTAATCAGTCCTGCCACAGTCACTGTCTATCTGGTCCAACTTACCTCCCCGAAGATAAGGCAACATCCTTCAGTGCCATCAGCAGACTCTCCCCTTCCACATAGGCGAAGGAGAGGTTGATACAGCCTGGAAGAAAGAACCACTAAGAGAGGAGTCTCAGGCTCTTCCAGAATGGGAATAGAAAGGGCTTGTTCAGACCTGGGTAATGGTGCTCAGGGTCTCCATTCATCACCACATCTGGAAGGCTCTTCATTATCTTCTGTGTCAGCCGCTCTGCTAACTTGGAAATTCGCTTGTGGTCATACTGAGGAACACGCAAGGGAGAGCTAAATATAGTGACCATCGACAGCACAGCAACACACAGGATGAGGAGCCCTTCTTCTCCTGTGCCTGAAGTGACCCTGCATCAGACCCAGCTCTTGTCCTGTGCTACTCATGGAGAACACTGTATCCCCAGCAAAATAACAGGACACATGGTTCTAACGACCCCCAAATAAATGAGCTGATAACTACTGAAAGGGCCTGGATTTTGGAGTCCATAACATCTCTCTGGAACAAGATGCCAGCAGCACCAGGACGAGGATGGTTTTCTTAAACCTCCTCTTCGGGTGGAGCTCTGACTCAGTCATGCCGAGGAGCCTCTAACAGGAGACCCAGCGCAGGGGAAGAAGCTGTGAGAGGGAAGTGCTCTCTCCGTACCTCCATCTCTTGCTGTGCCACTTCACACGCAGCCCCCAGCCCCACCACCAAGGGCGTGGGCACTGTCCCAGACCGCATACCCCGCTCCTGCCCCCCTCCACTCTGCAGGGCCTCTACACGCACACGGGGCCGGCGGCGAATGTAGATAGCACCAACCCCTGAGAAACAAAGTTTGTTACAAAAAAGAGAAAGAAAAGTGCAGATGAAATAAAATATCACTTTCCAAAGGGGTCAAAATATTCTTTTAACTTTTATGTAAGCTTGAAATTTTTTTATAGAGCCTTTATTAATTTCTATCCACTGAGTGGATAGTTAAAAAAAGCTCTCTCTTTTTAAAAAGATTTTATTTATTTATTTTTAGAGAGAGGGGGAGGGAGAAAGAGAGGGAGAGAAACATCAATGTGTGGTTGCCTCTCACGTGGCCCCCACTGGGGACCTGGCCCACAACCCAGGCATGTGCCCTGAATGGGAATTGAACTGGTGACCCTTTGGTTAGCAGCCCTCACTCAATCCACTGAGCTACACCAGCCAGGGCTTGAAATTATTTTAAATAAAAAAAGTTGGGGGAAAAAGAAAAAAATAGCAGTAAAAGCATACACAATACTTATCAAAATTATTGAACATCAGGAAGGTAACTATAAGGAGTAAAGGCTCATTTTAAATTTAAAGTAACTCCTTGCCCTGGCAGGGTAGCTAAGTTGGCTAGCATTGTCCCATACACCAAAAAGGTTGTCAGTTCGATCCCTGGTCAGGGTACATATAAGAAACAAGCAATGAATGCATAAATAAGTGGAACAACAAATCAATGTTTCTCTCTCTCTCCCCTCCTCCCTTTCTCTCTGTAAAATTAATAAATTTAAAAAAATTTTAAGGATAAAAATAAAGTAGCTCCTGCCCTGGCCCGGTGCCTCCGTTGGTTGGAGTGTCATCCCATACACCAAAAGATTATGGGTTCAATCCCCGGTCAGGGCACAACCTATACTGTGGGTTCGATCTCCAGTTGGGAGCACACACATATATAGATACGTCTTCAATTAAAGACAATAAAGGCAACACTTCGGTTAAAGATAGAATGGCAGTTGGGCTCTTTAAAATAATAACTCACAGAAATACTCTTTGTGACCTCTGGGAACCTTTAGAAGAAGTCACCTTACATGCTTCCAGGAGCTATCACACCCTTTTCCACAGGGTGTACACTCAGATGACACACCCTGCAGACACAGAGTGTGTACTGGCATTATGAACCCCCACAGGACCTCACCCAGAGACAGAGGAGGAGCTGTTTTTTATGGCTACCTCCATAAAATAGCAGGCAATAGTATCTTCACAAAGTTGGGGTGAAGAGGCAGAATTCTAATTAGAAAACATCCCTAGGCCAAAAACACATGGAACAGACAAGTATTCTTGAGAGACATAACGGGAGCACACAGACCACTAAGTGCAGGAACAAACACCAAGAGACGCACAACCCACACAGTCTTCCTCTAGGCTAAAGCAAGACACAGGGGAACGAAGGACTCAAAGAATATTGCTCTGCATAGAGGGGAGACAAGGTCTTAACAAGGACTTAACCCCTGTTCTTCAACCAAATGGATGCCTACATGCTTTTTAAGGATTTTCTAAAGAGAACAGGGAAGAATGGTCTGCTACACTGCAATTATGAAGATCTACAAATAAGCGAGTGTTCTCGGCTATTGCTAAACAATACTTGAGAGTGCTCTCCCTCTTGGCAGCACCCCTCCATGCCTTTCCCACCCCCACTTCTTCCTCCAAAGCCTGTTACCTTCGCCTTTCCCTCTTCTAAGCCTTGTCCAAGGGCCCTTTGTTTTGCCTCTGTAACTTGTATCTGGAGCCTATGTAGCCCGGCTGGCTGATTTCTACTATTTCTGTAACTTTCTAAGTGAACTTTCTCTTATAATTTGAAACACACACACACACACACACGCGCACACACAAATGACTTGCATTCTGCAAGGCACTCTGAATTTACAACTTCTGAGAGCAATGGCAGTCCTAAAGGAGTCAAGTCTGAGGAACACCTGTGAAGGGGCTTACTGGGAAGTACAGAGCAGAGACTGGAGGAGGGGCTGATACCTTTGGGACCATAGATTTTGTGGCCACTGATGCTCATGAGATCAATTTTCATATCGTTAACATCAAGAGGGATTTTTCCAACAGCCTGGGCTGCATCGGTATGGAAATAGACCTTTCTGGAACTGCAAATCCGCCCTGAGGAAACAACAGAGGGGAAGAACCATAGCGCAATGTTGGGAAGTCACCTGGCAGTGGTCCCACAACGTACCCTGAGTTCTAGGGCAAAACTGCATCAGGCACTAGCCTCTAGCCATAGAAATCATTCTCTCTCTCTCTCTCTCTTCAACACTGGCCTTCCAATATATCAGATTAACTTTCATATTCTTTTTGATTTAAAAAGAGGCAGAGATTAGCAGATAGATTTGCTAACATGACTAAGAGGTTACAGGGCGAGCCTCTGGCTCTAGGTGAGAATAAAGAGATAAAAGTGAAAAAGGTCAAAGAGGAAGACAAAAAAGAATAAAGGGCTATTTTGTTTGTCTGTTTTTTGTTTACTGCACCAACTGCAGAAAAATGAAAAGAACATAAAATGTACTAGACCTGGATTCAAACACTGGCTATGTCATTTACAACGTCTCCTTCCCCAGATTTTCTCACTGCACTCTATGAAGTGTTACAGATGCCAGCCCACTCCCACTCCTCAGATGAATGCCAGTGGTGGGCAAGCATCAGGTGAGTATCTGGGATACTCACCTATTTCTACAATGGGCTGCTTCACTCCAATCTCATTGTTCACAGCCATGACTGAGACCAGGCTGGTGTCAGGCTGGATGGCAGCTTCTAGGTCCTAAGAATATCAGGAGTAAGGAGACTGTATACAGTACCACCACCAAGTAGTCCTCCCCAATTTAGAATGCAGGCAAGCTTAGTCTCAGAAAGGAGCCTTTGGCCACACACCTGTCAGAATGGTTTAAATAAGAATAGTGACAATACAAAAATGCTGGCGAGATGCAAAGAAACTTGATCACTCATACACTATTTGTGGGAACATAAAAAGGCACAGCCACACAGAAAAACACTTTGGCAGTTTTAGTTCTTCATAAAACTTATGAACAAAAAGGGGTGCTGTGATAAATCAATGACCAAAAGTAACTTCATATGGTGAACTGGTCGAAAATTCCTAACTGGACGCTGGCCAGGTAGCTCCGTGGACTAGAGTATCATCCTGATATGCCAGGGTGGCCAATTCAATCTCCAGTCAGGGCACAAACAGGAGACAAGCAATGAATGCACAGATAAGTGGAACAACAAATTGATGTTTCTCTATCTTGCCAGTTCTCTCTCTAAAAAAGTCAATTAAAAAAATTGTTTTAAGTCAGGGACCTGGAGAAACAAAATGGATTACTGGGTACCTATTTGTAAGAAAAAAAAAAAAAATCTTAGCGGAACTGGTGTGGTGGGTACTCATGCCCCAGGCCTATAACTTCTTTAGTAAAGGGTTTATCTTTGCCTTAAGCAAACCCTGTCCATTGTTCTGGGCCATCTAGGTTAACACACCTTTGAAAAGCCAGAGTAATCCTCTTTTCCATACCCTTTAGAGGTGTAACCACCCTCAAAGGAGCACATAATCTTGTTAATTATCCTGTAAACCAATCCTAGAGATTTCCTCATTTTGTAGTCTTCTACCTTCATATAATTGTCCTTATGTTTCCACCTTAAT
Source organism: Tonatia bakeri (assembly GCA_004024845.1). Lineage (NCBI taxonomy): Eukaryota > Metazoa > Chordata > Mammalia > Chiroptera > Phyllostomidae > Tonatia > Tonatia bakeri. The sequence continues at coordinate 139,472 of PVIA01004369.1, forward strand.
TCCAAATGTACACGACAGGGTCCTGTCTATAAACCACATTTTAGGATTTATCTAGGGATGCTAGTATCCAAAACCTGGTGGACTAGATTCTTGCACTCACTAGCCAAAATGGACACTTAAGGACATGGGGCAATAAGGGAAACATTCGTCTAAAAAACCACCCTTCCTCTTTAGAGTGATGAGAGACAACGGTGTAAGGGAGGAAGAGGCCCGAGCTCTGCCATGGCATGAGCCCCTGCACCCGGCACACACATCCAGGGGCTCCCACACGAACCAGGAAGCACCAATAAAGCTGAGAAATACACTCTTGGGGAAAAGGAAAATGGTAGAACAGATGAAAGGGGAATATTGAAAGGATAAAGTCTGCATTATTTGCTATTGTGGCGCCATTTGCTGAGCAGGCCTGTGCCCTTGTTAAACCTGACTGCCATTTTACCCTTCTGAGCTTATGTCCTCAGGACTGGAAATTACTGGAAAGCAAGAACAGAACATGACTAATGGCCCATCCCCCCACCCCCGGAGCCGCAGGCAAAAGATAACACTGGAGCAAGCTGCAGCTTATTCAAAACCAGTAGAACCTTCCTTGTGCTACAATGCCACAAAGAGCCCAGAGGCCACACAACAGCAACCCCGCCCACCC